>CABFVZ010002292.1:37734-50769 GCA_902151445.1 Timema monikensis | reverse complement strand
GGGGGGGGGGGGGGGGGGGGGCTTTATCTACTCTATATTTATCTTCCTCTAAGAGGGTATTGTACAATGGACCTAAAGGCACAAACAATGGCTGGCTATTTATCTGTAACTTGAGAGCCTTTGTGGTGTTTATTTCACAACAAAGTATTTTAACACAACCTTACCAGGTATTGTTCTACAGGTCTGGCCAAACACTTGTTTTAACATTAAATCATACCTGTATTTGTGGGCGCATGGTGTAGGGCGTCACTCACACATTAGTTTGGAGTGTTGGTGACGAAAAGTATAGGGTTTGAATCCCAGTCGTGTCTACTGAGGGTGGTTTTCCCTAAACGGTATCCCACTCTCCTTGCACGCAAATGCGGGTATATTATCTTTAAAATGCTTCCTTCCTTGACCCTACCCCAATATTATAATCATCATATATACCTGAACAGGTAGTAAGACTCGATAGTAAACAAAATTGCCTTCTTTTTAAACATTTAAATGTAACATTTCTAAGTTATGTTTTAAATAAAATGTACATTTAGTTTGTAAGTTATCTTTGATTTTGCTACATCAATTGATGTCAATGAGAGATAACAGAGCGAAACTCATTTTTTTGACAATGAATTGACATCAGAAGGATAACATCACAGTTTAACTCATCATCAGAGCTTACACGTGTGTGTTTTAACAGACAACAGACTGTCTGCAGACATAGCTCTAAGTATTGTCTCCAAAATCTAATAATGTTTACCGACACTCTTAGTATTATTCTAGATTTTTGATATCTATTTTATTTGTTAGAACAATAAGCTTTAGACAAGTTATTTTAAATTCAAATCTTTCTTAACTTTAAATCTAATAATTTTGTTCAAAATGTGTGTATTTTAGGCCAGTCGGGGTGTAAATGTGGGGCTGGTTGCAAGTGTACCAACTGCCAGTGTTCCTCGGGAACCCAGACTGGGACCAAGGACAAGCCTAAATAGCTCGTCTGATTACTCGGTGAGTCCGATTCTATCCAGTACAGCGTCGAACAAAACATGCCACACTTTGTTACATTTTGATAGTGGTTGGAAAAATAATGTACCTTGTTAAATAATATATTTATTTTGTTTCCTGTGACAAATCTATCACAATATTGAACCAGCAGTCTTTGACCTTGGTTCGAATATAAGAAGAACAAATCAAGAAATATGTCTTGGTAACCTGTAATTTGTTTTGTTCCAGATGGACTAGTATCCAGTACAACCCGACGCACTCACATATTAGCAACTAGATGCACATGACACTGACTATACACACTGTACCTTCTAAAAACCTAAAGAGAATATTCTTCTTAAATAATTTACCCTGGAACTTTTAAATAGAAACATTAATTAATAATTGAGCTACTCTTTACTAACACTTTAGTAAAAACAAAAAGGGGTTTCATATTATGGTATTAGAGGAAAATAATGTTGCAGCTTTAGTTTTAAATTGCTTACAAATTAATAATTTAACCCAGATTGAATAAAAAATTTACACAATAAAATTATATATTTGTAAGTACGTATTAAATTTGGTAATTAATTGGACAGATGTATCATGATACTTATATCTATAATTTATTTTGAAATATGATCAATAAGAAATTTTGCTTACAATTATTTTTTTATTGGTTAATTATTGGGTATAATCTGGTCTTTAAAACTTATACATCAATTGTTTTAATTATTTATTTTAATAGGTCACATTATTTACCAAATAAAAAAGACATATAACTTGTCTTCCTTGAATAATTTGGAATAACTACTAGAACAGAAATCAAATAAGTTAAAACCCTTACATGAATGAATTATCTTTGTAAAAGAGTCAAAAAAAGTTTCTTTTAAATTAATTGAAAATAAATTTGTTTGAGAAACATTTACTTTTCTGAATCATTTATTAATATAAACATAAATGTGTTTTGAGACCGAGATGAACTTGTCCTTACTATATTCCTGTTTCTCATTTTATTTATAATATTTGTTTCCCCATAAAACTTTAATTGGTATGTGTACTTATATTAATAAATATATAGTACATGTGTGCATGAACTATATAATTAATACAGAGGAATAGTACATATAACAATTTAGAAAGCAATATATTAATTTAGTAAGGATCAAATAATATAGTAATTTAGTAAGGATCAAATAATATATTAATTTAGTAAGGATCAAATAATATATTAATTTAGTAAGGATCAAATAATTTATTCAAGAATATAAAATTTAGATTTTGTGGTTATTCAAACTAAATATAACTCTTGACAAAATAATTGGTTAATTGGAACAAAGCTCATAAAACCAGTCAAGTAAAGATTATAAATATAAAGTTGAAGATTAAAAATATTTTCGATACAATGTCAACATCATGCAATTTGGTGAATAGAATAAAACATTATTTGAAATAAATATATGAAACAAGTGACGTTAAATTACTGGAAGTTTTTCACAAACATTTAAAAACACATAAAGGTGATGACAATTAAAAAGTAGAGCCTAGGTAATCCATAAGATGCTTATAATTTTAAATTCCAATCTCCTGTGTTGGAATATTAAACGTAAAAAGCCTTCGAGTAGTCACTATGTTGAAGTAGATAGCCGGACTAAATACTATGTTGAAATAAATATCCGGATTAAATAATATGTTGAAATAGATAGCCTGACTAAATAATATGTTGAAATAGATAGCCGGACTAAATACTATGTTGAAATAAATATCCGGACTAAATACTATGTTGAAATAGATAGCCTGACTAAATACTATGTTGAAATAGATAGCCGGACTAAATACTATGTTGAAATAGATAGCCGGACTAAATACTAAGTTGAAATAAATATCCGGACTAAATACTATGTTGAAATAAATATCCGGATTAAATAATATGTTGAAATAGATAGCCTGACTAAATACTATGTTGAAATAAATAGCCGGACTAAATACTATGTTGAAATAGAAAGCCGGACTAAATATTATGTTGAAATAGATAGCCGGACTAAATACTATGTTGAAATAGATAGCCAGACTAAATACTATGTTGAAACATATAGCCCGACTAAATACTATGTTGAAACAGCCGGACTAAATAATATGTTGAAACATATAGCCTGACAAAATACTATGTTGAAATAGATAGCCGGACTAAATACTAAGTTGAAATAAATATCCGGACTAAATACTATGTTGAAATAAATATCCTGATTAAATAATATGTTGAAATAGATAGCCGGATTAAATACTATGTTGAAATAGATAGCCGGACTAAATACTATGTTGAAATAGATAGCCGGACTAAATACTATGTTGAAATAGATAGCCGGACTAAATACTATGTTGAAATAGATAGCCGGACTAAATACTATGTTGAAATAGATAGCCGGACTAAATACTATGTTGAAATAGATAGCCGGACTAAATACTATGTTGAAATAGATAGCCAGACTAAATACTATGTTGAAATATATAGCCCGACTAAATACTATGTTGAAACAGATAGCCGGACTAAATACTATGTTGAAATAGATAGCCGGACTAAATACTATGTTGAAACAGATAGCCAGACTAAATACTATGTTGAAATAGATAGCCGGACTAAATACTATGTTGAAACAGATAGCCTGACTAAATACTATGTTGAAATAGATAGCCCGACTAAATACTATGTTGAAACAGATAGCCTGACTAAATACTATGTTGAAATAGATAGCCAGACTAAATAATATGTTGAAACATATAGCCCGACTAAATACTATGTTGAAATAGATAGCCAGACTAAATAATATGTTGAAATACATAGCTGGATTAAATAATATGTTGAAATACATAGCTGGATTAAATACTATGTTGAAATAAATAGCTGGATTAAATACTATGTTGAAATAGATAGCCGGACTAAATACTATGTTGAAACAGATAGCCAGACTAAATACTATGTTGAAATAGATAGCCGGACTAAATACTATGTTGAAACAGATAGCCTGACTAAATACTATGTTGAAATAGATAGCCCGACTAAATACTATGTTGAAACAGATAGCCTGACTAAATACTATGTTGAAATAGATAGCCAGACTAAATAATATGTTGAAACATATAGCCCGACTAAATACTATGTTGAAATAGATAGCCCGACTAAATACTATGTTGAAATAGATAGCCCGACTAAATACTATGTTGAAATAAATAGCTGGATTAAATACTATGTTGAAATAAATAGCTGGATTAAATTCTATGTTGAAATAAATAGCCTGACTAAATACTATGTTGAAACATATAGCCCGACTAAATACTATGTTGAAATAGATAGCCGGACTAAATAATATGTTGAAATAGATAGCCGGACTAAATACTATGTTGAAATAGATATCCGGACTAAATACTATGTTGAAATAGATAGCCCGACTAAATACTATGTTGAAACAGATAGCCGGACTAAATACTATGTTCATACTTTGTCCGGCCTGGCTTCAAATAATGTGTCTGACAAATTTGGCTGAAATTGGTGCACGTATTTGGCAGTTATCAAGAACCAAATATCTGGACAGACAAACATAATAAATGGTTGATTTAAAACAGGACCTTTTATCACTAGGTCAATTAATTTGTAGTTAGTATATTTTAATTCACAATATTTTATTGGTTGAATTATTAGTATAAGCATAAAACGTAGACAAAGTGATAATACAAGGATTTATTCAAACAAAAGTGCACGAATAATCATCTTAAACTAGAATGAAAAACTTCTTGTTACCATTTATTTTCATATTTTTGTTGATTATTTTCAAGAGTTTTTAATTCATACTCTCCACCTAAACTGGATGTGTCCAAAGCATACGCCATGGGCTAATATCAAGTAAAATGTTTGAATTGATGTTCGTCATAAATGTGGAAATAGATTTGTTAATTCCCCTTCACTTGCTCCAAGTTAGATCTAACATCTGGTCTTCAGCGGATCACTACCAAGTTTGTTATATTTTCACCTACTGTTAATTTTGCAGCTATTAATTACATGGAAAGGCAATTAAAGTATTTTATAGCCATAGTCCGCCCTGACAAGTTTTATTCTATAAGGCAGTAGTGCCTAAACTTTCCAGTCACGAAAAGTTTTGAAATGTGAAAATTATGTAATTATTTGAAAATAGAAAAATCATGAATAACAAACGATAGTCAAACACTATTTAAATTAAAAATCCCTCTCCCCTGTCCTTTTTTTAATATTAATTAAATCAAGGTGTATTAGGAAAGTTTGTTGTATTAAGAAATGGTTCATGGCTCTCGAATGTTTGGTAAACATTTCTAAGGTTGTCTAGGTCAGCAACTGAATGTTTCAACAGAATATGTTGTGTAATATTTGAAGAACTGTAGAAACATTCAAGGGAGTGGCAACCCTGTTAACTTACATTGCCTCCAGTTCACTCACAGGTTGGAACTGAACATAGTTGGCCGGAACCAACTTAGACACTTTTATAAATAGTTACTCTCTTGCAGAATGCTATACAAGTTACTGTTTGAAGTAGTTCTAATGCTCCTGTTTGTAGTAGTTCTAATGCTCGTGTTTGAAGTAGTTCTAATGCTCCTGTTTGAAGTAGTTCTAATGCTCCTGTTTGAAGTAGTTCTAATACTCGTGTTTGAAGTAGTTCTAATACTCGTGTTTGAAGTAGTTCTAATACTCGTGTTTGAAGTAGTTCTAATGCTCCTGTTTGAAGTAGTTCTAATGCTCCTGTTTGAAGTAGCTCTAATGCTCCTGTTTGAAGTAGTTCTAATGCTCCTGTTTGAAGTCTCTTGTGGTGCTATCACTAACTACCTTGATTACCTAGCCTTGACAGTGATCCTGAGCTAGTGACGACATTCCTCACATACCAGTCCACGCCGCCGTGACGAGTCAGTCCATTCTTCATGGCCGACAGAGTTCGCGGTACAGTACATTACAAGCTGAGTCACATTCTCTGACCTGCTCAGGTAACACCAGTTGCGAGCGAGCCTTGTCTGCGAGTCAAGGTGAAATGTTTCACCATATACCTCCATCATAGTATGCTTTTATTATAACCAATCTTGTTTGTCATTCGGGCTATTCCCAACTTCATTTAGTTTCACAACAAAAGATCCAGTTGGGTGGCATCGCTTTCGCAACTGACTAGACTGCCGATGACGAGGATGGGGTTCGAATCCATGTGGGGTGCACTAAGGTTGTGTTTTCCACTCTCCCTACGCATAATTTCTGATGCACATCCTCTGAGTTTAATCTTCTTCCTCCTAACACCCTAGTATTCTTAACCGATTAGGCTAGTCACGAGGTTAGTGTGATCCAGAAGACCGGAGTCGATCCCAACTGACTATACTGGGGTAAATTTAACTCTGTGGGTTTTTGATTGTCTTCCGAGGCAAATGATGACTACACTATTCGTCCTTTTACTACAGGCTTAAGGCTGTCTTGTTTGTACACGATACTTTCTCTGACTTGGTTTCACAAATAACGACAACGTGAATAAAAACAAATTAATTTCATCACAACTGGTTTTAATTACTCGTTCAAAGTGTTGTGGATGTAGAGGTGTAACTTAGATAAAGTGCATCCGAATTCTCGCTTAGAGAGGACGGTAGAATTGCTGATAAGTTCCTGTTTCATTGAAAGGCCATGTTTATATTTAATGAAATTGCAAGTAAGTGAACTCTCTCAAACAGTGCTACACTAATTAATGTAATGATTATTGTGTAATTATAGATGTTCACTCTTAGGAGGGGACTATTATTACTTGAGGGATTGGAATTGGCTTTATCTCAGGATTGACGCGCAAAGTTGGGAGGGTCGGGAAATTATAGGGATATTTTTTTTAATACAGGATTTTTCATATAAAAACTAAAAATAATATGGGAATAGTTTTGTGAATTTGCGGCATTTAACTGGCTTTGTATTGAAGAGAGAGTAAACTAAAGAGACAAGCTTGCTTATTTTATCACAAGTTTATTCCCCTCGCACCTCCCTCCTAATTTGTATGCCTTCAAAAGTTGTGCAACGACTATATATTTTCATATCAAAGTAATAATACTCCGCTATAAACACCAAAGAAATAATATCCCACGATTGTCATTTTTATGAGAGCTAAATCTCATTTAATGTTAGCATTTCAGACTTTTTTTTAAAATTATAAACCTATAAAATTTCAGGTATTTAATTTTATAAGGGGGCATGTTGAAACCTCTACCTCCATTTTATCTCGAACTATATTTTTAAATAACTTTAATCTCTAGGTAGTAAGTAAAAGATAGCTATCCTGCAGATCAGTCCATTAAAGGTCAAAAGAACGGATCACATGACAAGAAATGTCTTACTGAGTCATTTCATAAAAAACAAAGTGTTAAGGAGATGGGACTAGAACTGATTGATAAACTAAAACAAAGAATAAGATGACATTTCAGGAGATAAAAAAAAAGTGAGTTTCTGATTGGACATGCTGGAGGACTTATTTGGACAAAGAAACGGACATATCGAGAACACAGCCGGACTAGAACGAGCCATTAACAAACACCGGTAGTAACTCGTACTGACAGTGGGTTTCCCTGAATGATCTTCCACTCTCCCTCCACGCAAGTCTGGTAGTTCAGAGCTGACTGTTCCTTGTAGTCCTAGGAGACTATAGAGTATTTCAAATAATAATGTAAAAAGAAATTATACAGTAATCCATAATGAAGTGGCCTTTTTCCCTCAGACTACACCATTGGCTTATAGCAGCTTTCTGGTAGGGAAATGTCTGTCAAAAGCTCTTCGTAAGAGGATGGAAATAAGGACACGAGGGAATGAAGGACTGGAAAATAAAGTAATAGTGTTTCTTTGGGGTCCCCAGAGCTAGTGATGAGATTAGCGATGGGGATATACTGTCTAGTGAACTCCGAACAGATCTATCTCACCTTTGTTTGCACCCACAGTAAAAGATTAAAGGCATGTCTTTAAATAATTGATATGTTTGACACAGAAACGGTGGTCAAGCAGGCTTGGGCGTCAGCCTCAAATGGTTGTATTTACTGTAATGAGGAGGTAATATTTCAATTCCTAGGTTATTGTGCTGAGGACTATTTTACTAAGTGATTTTCCACTTTTCCTTCACGAAAATATGGGTACATTTGATCTAAATTCTACCTTACTCGTCTATACCCAATAAGTGTATATTATTATGTTAAGGTGGTTAGTAAGGCTTGATAAAATAAACTTTAAATGGGGTAGTATTTAGTTCAAGGTGCTATCAATTTAAATAAGATTAAATTAAATACAATAAAATACACATGCTATGTACACGCTGTCTGTCTAGCACACACGCTATGTATAACACACACGCTATCCGCAGTAACCTTCACACATGTATCCGATACTCTACTCAGTTTGTTTACAGAGGTGTGGATCTGATTACCAACAGGTTTGTTCTATATTAATTGAATGTCACCTTCACCACACATGTAGGACGGAACAGACAAACAGGTCGACTGGCGCTGAATTAACTAACTTCCAATGAGTAGAATACAAATAAATAATTGTATGATCGTGCATAGGTTCGAACCAATATTGTACATGCAGGGGCCCGCACAACCTGGAGTGTAACGCGTGCTTTTGAACACATGAATATTATATTCAGGCGGAGTTAGAGGCAACCAGCAAAGCACATCACAGACATTACCTAGCCGTAATGAGTTTACAAGTTTATTGTAATCAACTATTCATGTTGTTTGTCAGTTTAACGACTTTATCAACACTCGCATTGCATACCCATAATCTGTTCTGGAGAGTTCTGAGAAAGTATGGCAACGCGTAGTCTTCAGTATCCACGTAACATCACAACTATCACTATTTTACAGCAGTGCAAAGATCGCAACATGTTCTTACTGATAAAAATATGTAATCAAAGGATATTGATGCTCTAGAACAGGGTTATTGATGCTTTAGAACTAGAACAGGGATATTGATGCTCTAGAACAGGGATATTAATGCTCCAGAACAGGGATATTGATGCTCTAGAACAGGGATATTGATGCTCTAGAACAGGGTGGGCGAGAATTCACCGACCAGTATGCCACTTAAGGGCTAGCTGCATTTTGAACTAGTCTAGCGTTTTTCAATTCAGTATTAAAAAATGGCTGAATATTATGAAATGTAATGAATAATTAAAATCAAATTGTAAGTATTTTGATATCTAAATTTTAAAGAAGAAAAATCTATTAAATTATCAACGTGAGTGTACTATTAATTTAAATAGTTTAAAGTGAAAACAGTGAAAAAAAACACATTAAATTGATTTATAAGCTGAAATCAAAAAGTTACATGATATTTTTCATATTAATTTAAATATTTTGTTGTGTTTTTCTATCCAAGATGTTCGGTTCACAACTTGTGTTCAACCACGCACGAGATGTACATAAGTACGAGCCAAGACGATCTCTAGCCATTGACTTCATGAAGTTCAAGACGATCTCTAGCCATTGACTTCATGAAGTTCATTGTGACAAAACAATATTATTGACTTTAGGAGATTATATCACGTTGGAAAATAATTATTTTGTTGGTTTTGGCGTGTTGGGAACGCTTTTTGAAAAATCGGAGGCGATTGCACCCGCCTAAAATAAACCGGAAGTGTTCCCTCCAGCGCCGGCGAGTCAAAGCCTTGATACTAACAACTAGAAGTCTTTAAGAGGAAGTAGGATGACGTTTTTTTTTGATATGGTCTGTTTTAGAGCTACTTAGTATGAAGGATTAATTTAGGTTAGGTTAGGTTAGGTTAGGCTGGGATAGTCATTGACCTAATAACTATTCTGTCGGGGGAGGGGGGAATAAAACAAAAATTAAATTTTTTTGGAAGAAAATAGCATAATTCAAACATTTACCTTCCTTGGAACAACAAGAAGGATTTGAATATAGAGTAGACGCAACCAACATAAAGCCGGCGTGCCACCCAAATCATCCCTGTCCTAGAATAACATGTTGATCTAGGTGAGTTGTTTTACATAATCAACGTTGATAATGATCTGAAAATGAACCTCCACCAAAATTTGTCTTTCAGTTAGAATCGCGAGAGCTGAACGTAGGTTTCAAAATGTCACATAATTTAAGCCTTGCTTAATAGAGATTGTGAAACAATCCCAACTAATTGAGATTGATATAACTTTTATCTAAAATGAGTTAACTCAGCATTTGGACTTTAAAATTACAAAATATTTATTTTATTTATATAACAATGAATATACTCGTGGTATTAGTTACTAAAACTGTCAACAATTTTTAGAGTAAAATCTAAAAATTAAGCTTTTTTTAGTACTATTAAACTAAACCATATATTTGTGACATTTTATAATAGACTAAACTCGCTTTGGTGGCTGCACGGTCTAAGGCATCACTCTCGCAATAGACAAGACTGCCTTTGAAAGGGAGATCGAGGTTCAAATCCCATTCAGATAAATGGAAGGTTTCCCTAAATGTTTTTTCACTCTCCCTCCTTGCAAATGTGTGTACACTTCCTATAGATTCAATCTTACTCATCCATAAAACACTATCGTGATGAGTACATCTGCGTAAAACCCGGACGGTTGGTAAGACTCGGAGTGGAAAACACATCACACTTTATAAATACGGTCGTGTATTTGAGTATAAGTGGGTAGTAATCCAATGTTTGGCTCGTTGTGAGATCAAGAGCTGTATCTTGATACAGTCCAGTCTCCATTTGACCAGTTCTGTCAAATAACCCCACAATAGTAAGCGACGCATAAATTATAAGTTATATAATTAATTATCTCCGTTATATCGGTACATTTCCTCTAAATTCCAACCTCCTCGTCCTAACTATTAGCGTAGCTGTTGTATAACCCAAGATGGTGGGGCGAAGGGGGAGGTCACAGTCACTTCTTGTCTTCTCAACTTAATTCAAGGTCAGACTTGTTTTGGTGGAAAGTATCCAGTATCCAGTAATCCTTGGAATTAGTTGAGAAACGGGGATAGAGTTTTGTTTATCACGAGACAGTTGTAACAAAATGTATCAGCGTGATATGACGACGGAGTTCCCCTTGCATCCCCTCCACACGTCACAAGGTCACAGCTCTTGAAGCCACCAGGGGTGTAATGAAATAGATTTTTAATTTCATAATCATTCAAATCAAAGGTTCCCACCCTTAATGTATTTCAAATTAATGAATAGTTTAGTAATATCCACATGTTTTTGAAAATCTTCTTACAAGCCACTAGAATGATATTTTTGGAAACATATACTCGAAAAGAAGGTGCCATTCTTCATTCGACTTCCAGCCTTAGCGTGGAACGCTCCACGACATTTGATCTCCAATTTTCACTCGATCTCAAACATTACAATAAAACTGTCCACGACGCACTAAGCTATCGAGCCTAAGCATTCGTATCTATTGTTCAAACATAATAATTCTGGGGAAATTGCCTTTATGATTAATTAAAAATAAGTTTCTTCAAATTAACTTCTTGACATATTATTTGCTGTTAAAGCCTGACCCTTGTCGTCATCGGGCCGTACTCCAGAGAATATTCTAGACTCACCGTGTTCACGCGGTGTACGGCCGGGAAGTCTGAGGAAACCTCACTCTTGGCGGTATATCGGTAGAGGACGCTTCATCGTCTTGTAAGAATGTAAGAATATAAAACTACTATTTTGGCAACCTAAGCTCTAAATCTACTTTCGGCCTGATACTGATTTTTTAAATTCAAATAATAATCATGATTGTCTTAAAAATAATTATATTGCTCCGTGTTTTGTCTGGAAACAAGCGTAGGCTTATTTAAAATCGTAGTTCTCCTGATTCTGGATATTGAAATAAATAATTTAGAATCTTTTATCTTGGAAATCATCCTGAATAATTTTGAAATATTTATCTTGCTTGTATAATCTATTAAATGGTTTACTATTTGAAATAATTTATTTAGACTATCTTGTATTTGAAGTTATTTTGAATAATGTGAAATTTTATCTTTCTTGCATAATCAACTAAATAATTTGAAGTCCTGGGTTATTTATAGCTGTATGTAAAATTGTTTAGAGTCCTTGTTATGAAATAACATCATATATTATATTTTTTAATATTAGTTAGTGAATTTCAAGTCTTTAATTTCTTAGTAGTACAAAAGTAAATAATTAGGATGGGACATAAATATTTCTAAGTCTAAATGATTTTTTTTNTTTTTTTTTTTTTTTAGTTTTGCGTAACTAAATGCAAGGTCCTTCCAACCAAAGAATTATTATTTCTGATCACTTATGTGAATTAATCTTTAATCTCACCTTAAATTATATTGACTGGTTAGTGATATTTCTTTACAAGTTTTTGAGATTTATAATTGTAAACTATTTTTCAAGTCATCATACGTATATATCGTCAACAAATGTTGTCTTGCTAAACAAATGATCAAACTACGTCTCCTCTAACAAACAACAACCTTTGTATTCCTGGAAACCCCGTGTCACTTATATTCTTCTCTTTCTCTGCAAGGATACTGACTGGGTGGCATCGAAACATGGGAGAATATATTATATTATATATTCTAATATCACTGTCCTGTTACCTAATGACAATAAATAGGTATGTATATTTACGCCTCCTCCTTATCCTGGGAGATAAAAAGGGACTACACGCTGGACTATATTTACATCCTTGCCTTCGTGACCACCAATTCGGATTTTATTGTGTCTAGTTCATGAATAGATCTGAGCACAAAACACTCAACCCTAGAACATCCACCAAACCTAGCCACAAAACACTCAACCCTAGAACATCCACCAAACCTAGCCACAACAACCAACCCTAGGACAAACATGCTCACCAGTGAAGTTAATTAGTTAATATTGACAAGCTTAGGTTCCACTTTATTATCTTATTGCTTACAAGTGAATCCATGCTAAAAACCCTATGCCTTGTCTTCTTATTTATTTGTTGTTGTACAGGTGCTTTTTTTTAATATGATGGCTGATTATAAATGAAAATATTTATATTTGTTTCGTCTGAATACATCATAAACTTAAACTGACAGACACC
>CABFVZ010002292.1:3425-26931 GCA_902151445.1 Timema monikensis | reverse complement strand
AGCAATACCCCTCTCCTCTCCTCTCCCCCCTAGCAATACCACTCTCCTCTCCAACCCTCATATTCCTTTACGTGGTACAGTTCTATGTCTAACCTCACCGGCCATCATTTTCAATCTCTCCTCCTAACATGAAGGATTTGTTTCAGCGGACAAGTGCAAGTGCACGACAAAGGGAGAAAAGTGCGCGTGTCCTGAAGGATCCTGCGCCTGCAAGTGAAGGACACACATCCACCCTTGTTGCTTCAGTGTGTTAACTTACATGGTAGAACAGCGGAGGAACATTACTGTACTGAGAATTGGACCAGTTTTATAAACCTTATTAAAATTCGAGCTAATTAATGTATGCTTCAATGAAGACTGATCTGTTAGATAAGATATGTTTATAGCTCCAAAAATATCTTGTTTAGTTTTTCAAAATTAAAATAAAATGTTATAATTTTGATGTAACTTAATAATTACAAAAATAATTGTCCTTGTAGTTCTTCGGGTGTGTAACACTGCTCGTAGGCTAAAATAACCCGCGCGTGCGCTGTGAGACGTTCATTTTGAATGTTCTATATGTTCCAACATATTCCTGACGTCTCTCTAAAGGGTTGATTGTCGACATGTCTGAACATAAATAATGGAGGTTGTAAATGCGATGTAGATTAAGAGAAATAATTTGTAAATCTCTGGTAAATGTAGACGCTCAATCTGACGACTTATAACGCGGTCTTCCAACACATTAGCGCTAGTGATGCAGGAAACTACCTACAACTCACAGCCTGGAGTATCCACATCTATCTAGAGTAACGTGATACGTACATTTGGCTGTTACCTTCCATTGATAGGTGTGATTCAATCAGCCATTGACCATTTTAAATTATTTATGAACAAGACAATGTTAACAGGAAGAGCCTTTTAGAAGATGAAAACATATTTTTTTGCGTTCGATAATGGTGCTGACGATCACATGAAATGACATATTAATTCTTAAAAGTGCATTAAAGAGTTTTTAAAATGATCAAATAAGGCCCTTCCTAAAAAAAAATTGGACTACACGTATCAATTATATAATATACTAGGGGTAGCGCTGTTCCCGACAGGCGAGATTTCATATTTCCTTGTTTTGATCTAATTTTAGAATTTTCATAACAGAATGTAGCTAAATGTGTGTCCATGTCTGTCAGGTTATAGGTATGTATAAACAAAAATGGCCCGAATTAAATTAACTATCTTGAAGTGTAGATCGATGCCAACATTTTTCTACAGGATTCTTATCTCAGCCCAACTATGATCAATTATTTGGTATTATTCAACCGAACTATTTGAAATATCTGTAGAGTATTATCTTATAATCTTGCCTTTAGACAAGGTAGGAGATGAGTTTAATGAAAATATTATTTTGTTAATTCTAAATAGAGTATTAGTCGTAATATAATACACACTACATTTTTGTTGACATAGGTTTTGTTTGGGCTCTTCCTTTATAAGGACGCCTTGACAATTATTACTTTGTACTGCTTGCACTTTAATGAGTGTGGCGTGGCAACATAAGCTTTGTTGGGCAATCGTAAAGAAGGTGTGGCAAGAAACTCTGAAATCTTACTAGAATCTAGTAAGGAAATTGGTTTACAAGTGAACGCTGTGTATGATTGTATATGATCACACAGAGAACACAGATCGGAGACGATAATTTAGAGATTACGTGAACAACATATAATTTTACAGGGCTAGTGAGTTTAAATATTTAGGAATAATTTAACTAGCAATAACAATATTAGATTGGAAATTAGGAACAGAATAGAGTCAGGAAATTCATGCCATTACTCGGTCAGTTGTCCAGGAATGTAAAACTTAGAAACTCAGAATATACAAAACAGTGATTTTACCCGTTCTTCCTCTATGAATGTTTAACGTGGTATCTTACATTACATGACGAAAACAAATTTAGGATGTTCGAAAACAAGGTGAGTAGGAATATATTTTGATTCAAAAACGTATGAGGCTACTTGGGAGTGGAGGAGGTTATGTAATAACAAATTAAGTTACATACACTGTTAAAAAATCCCGACTCATAGATTACGGTGGGTAGGACATTCACTACAAATGGGAGATTCTAGAACCTTGTTCAAGGTACTGACTTGCAAACCCGATTAGAAGAGATCATTAGGAAGACATACAAGCAGACGATAGGATAACTTTAGAATGGACCTGAAAGAGATAGGATATGAGGTGGACTGGATAGAATTAGCACAAGATAGGAATAGGTAGCGTACTTTTGTAAGTGTGGCAGTGAACTTTGGAGTTCCTAATGTCATGAGTAATACATTATATTTTATGTTACTCTGCCCACAATGAATAATAGACTACTAATTAGTGTGAAACCCAGTGACAAGATCTTATTGCACAAAGTAAGGCTCTGTCATATACTACAAAATGGCTAGCCTTTTCTGGTGTGCCGTACGGCTGTTGCCCGACGCAGAACATCTGCCTTGACAGTTGTGCCAAGCCAGGCTGTCTGTGAAAGGGCTGATTTGTTTTGTGAGTTACAGGCAGCAGTCGCTAGCCCTTATCCTCATGGTATGAGGGTGAAAACAATGAATAGGTGAAACCGTTGAATGATGCTGCAATAAAATACAAAGTTATAGATTAGTACCCTTTGAGTGAAAATAGTGGTGATTGTGAATGATCTCGCTGTGGTAAGAGGGTTTGGAAGGATTTTCTTTTCTTAGGATGAGGAAGGTTGGCTTATTTGGAATGATCGATTTGTGAGTGATGGCGTAATGTGATTTCGGGAGTGGGTTGGTAGGCTTAACTGTTTTAGGAGTTGGTTTGACGAGGATGGTTACATTTCCATTCCCCATCTGGGGCCGACAGTGGCGCCAGCGTTATTCTCTGGCTAGAAGGTTGACCTAGTCGGTTATCCCAGTGGAGTCCGGCGGTGGCAAAGGTGATAAAGAATAACTTGTGGGAAGATTTTTTTTTTCTTGGGATTTGGAGTGAGGTGGATACATTTCCATTCCCCATCTGGGGCCGACAGTGGCGCCAGCGTTATTCTCTGGCTAGAAGGTTGACCTAGTCGGTTATCCCAGTGGCGTCCGGCCGTGACTAAGGTAGTAATGGCGTGAAATGAGCGATTGTGCATGAAAGTTGTACCGTGCGCCTTCGAGCAGGTAGTCCGTGTCCACCGGGCATTATGGCATAGTGACCTTTTTTTTTACTTATTATTATATGCTTATAACTAGTGGTGATTAACTAAGAACTAGTGATGTTTAACTAAAACTAATGATATTTTTTTTTATTATTATTTTATATATTTTTAATAAATTTTTGGTTTTTTAATGATTTTTTTTTTTTTTTTGTTTTATATATTTTTAATAAATTTTTGGTTTTTTAATGTTTTTTTTGTTTGTCACTATGCCAGTCTAGGTTTTTTGTATTTCCTGGTGTCTTCTGGGTCGTAACGTCCTAGTGATCTTATGATTGTGTTTGTGTGCGTGTCGCTTTGTTCGTAAAACTTCTTGTTCCTGTCCCTGTATATTTCTTGTAAGAGTCTGCTCTTTGTCATGGTGTGTAGATCATCTATTCTGGTGTAGCGGTTTGTGCCGGTTATAGTTCTGAGTATTTTGTTTTGAGTAGTTTGTAGTTTACTTAGTAAGGTTGCTGATGCGTAGCTCCAGGCTACGCAGTTGTATACAATGATTGGCTGAATGATTGATCTGTAGATAATTAGTTTGGTGTGTTCTGTTAGCTGGTTACCTTTTAGCAGTGGATAAAGTTGCACGAATCTGCCTAGCGCTTTTGAGTTTGTTTGTTCTATGTGCTTTCTCCAAGTTAATCTCTTGTCTATTGTTATGCCTAGATATTTTACGCATGTCTGTATTGGTATTTCTGTATTAAATAGTATGAAAGGAGCTGGTGGGTTTTGAAGTCTTTTAGATATTACCAGTGCTGCTGACTTGTCTGGATTTACTTTAATTCTCCATTTAGTGAACCATTCCTGTAGTGTTACCAAATATCTTTGAATTCCTAGACTTGAGAAGTTTATGTTTCTGTTTTGCGCGTAAATCATGGTGTCGTCTGCAAATTGCCTAACTTTGACTCTAGGGTCGGAGGGTATGTCTGAGACGTAAATGTTGTATAGGTGTGGTGATAGCGTGGAACCTTGGGGGACTCCCGCCCTGATTGGGTGTGATGGGGACATTTTACCCTCCATTGTTACCTTGAATGTTCTCAGACTAAGGAAGCTGGCTATTGTGTGAATGAACCATGAGGGGAAGTCGAGTAGGATTAGTTTGTGGAGTAGCCCGATATGCCACACTTTATCGAAAGCCTTCTCTATATCTAGAAATATTGCTATTAAATACTGTTTTTCTTCGAAAGCCAGAGTGGCGTCTTCTACTAGATTAACTATTGGGTGGGCGGTGGAGTGCTTATTATTGAAGCCGAATTGAAGTTCTGGGATAATTTTTAATTTATCAGTGATTTGTTTTAGTCTTTTAAGTATCAATTTTTCAAATAATTTACTGAACGTGGGGAGGAGACTGATTGGTCTTCTATTTTGGGGAAACATGGGGTCTTTACCTGGTTTGGGAATTGTTATAACCTTAGCCAGCTTCCAGTCGTCCGGGAAATGACATAGGTAAAGTAGTGTATTCAGTATTGTCAAGAGTAGCCGCACTGCCCTTAGTGGCAGGTGTTGTACTATCTCGTTTGTAATGTAGTCGTGTCCTGGGGCTTTATTTCTGGGGAGTTCCTGTATAGTAGATGTTAGTTCTTCCAGTGTGATGTCATCTGCCTGTGTGTTGTTTGGTTTAAATAAGTACTCCCTCACTGACATGGTGGCTTCCCTGGTGAAGTTGGTTTTCTGTGGTCTTTGGTTGGGTGTAAACTGTTTTTCTAGTGTGGTGGCTATGGCCTCCGCTTTCTCCGAGCTTTTATAGGCCACCCCGTTTTCCCCGTGTATGGCTGGTACTGTTCTGATTTTTTTATCACCCCTTAGTTGTTTCGTTATTTTCCATGTTTTGCTTTTGTCTGTGGCTGCCTCTGTGACATAAGTGTTCCATTTTTCTAGCCTGATAATTTTAACTGCTCTTCTAACCTGTGCTTTTAATCTATTGTAGGCTGCCCTGTGTTGGGGGGTCCTGAAAGTCTGCCAGTCCCTCCTAGCTTCCCTTTTTTGGGCTATGAGGAAATCTAATTGTGGGTTTGTCTTCCGGAGGTCATGTGTAATGGGTTCCTTCACTGAGCTCTGTTTGTAGGCCTGTTGTACGGTCGACGTGAACAAGCGAAGCGATGCTTCGGCTTCCTCCGTGTCTCGTATGTGGTGTGCCTCCGGAAGTGTGTCCTCCAGTGTTTTTTTAAAAGTGTCCCAATTACATGTGATTTTGTTGTTGGTGAGCCCTCTTATCTCAATATCTGCGGTAATGCTTATCTCGCAGAATATTGGGTTGTGGTCTGAGTCTAGTTCGTGTAATACCGTGAGGTCTTCTGGTGTGATTCCTATATCTGTTAGAACTACATCTATTATATCTGGTTGTTGTAGGTAATTTGAAGGGTAAAATGTCGGTTCTGTTGGTGCGATCACTAGGTAGTCGTTATTGTCTGCGTGTTCGTTTAGTGTGCGCCCGTTTCTTGTCGTTGTTCTACTGTTCCAGTTTATGTGTTTGGAGTTTAAGTCCCCTGCCAGTACTATGCTCCCTGTCCGTGTGAGTTCGTCCAAGTCTTGTGTCTGTAGCGTCGCCTGCGGCGGTTTGTATATGGCCGCGAAAAGAATACTCCCCCTGCGGGTGTTGACATTTACTGCTGTAGCTTCTATTGTTATTAAATCTTTAAAATGGTGTTGATAGTGTGGGAGGTTTCTTTTGATAAAGACAGCAGTCCCACCTCCTGTTTTATTTGCTCTGTCTGACCTGTAGATTTCATAGCCGTAAAAATAAACATTCTTTGTGGGAGTTAAGTGTGTCTCATTAATTAGAGCTATGTCTATTGAATAAGTGTTAAGTAAATCTTCTAATTCTTTTGCTTGCTGGAGTATTCCATTCGCGTTCCACACAAAAACGCGCAGTATGTCCTTAGTCCGTGTCTTCCTTGTGTCCATCATTAGTCAGTAGAAAAGTAGTTTGTCAGCCCTTCTATGATAATCATTAATTTTTCTGTTGTGTCTTTTGTTTGCCTTAGCTGTGTAAGGTATGGTTTAAAGTGGGCTATCAATTTAATTATGTTTAAGTCTTTAAAAAAATTAAATAACTCCTTGATGTCGGAGGCCGTAGAGGTTTGCTCTTGGGCTTCTTGTTGAGGGGGCCGTGTAGCTTGTCGCACAACCTGGCTGTAGCTCCGGCTTGTGGACGCGACCTCGGATTGGCGCGTTTCGGCCACTGTCTTTGGTCGTTGGGGGAGAGTGGGGAAGTCTCTGCTGATGGCTTTGGGGGGTGGGGGGATCCGTCTCTGCTGAGTGAGGGCTTCTTGTTTTGCTGTGTGAAGTGACAGTTTTTCGTCCAGCAGTTTCCTGTACACGGGGCATTTACTGTAGTTTGCAGAGTGGTCACCTCTGCAGTTTACACATCTAGCCGGGGTGGTGGTGTCTTTCTTTGGGCAGTCCTTTGTGTCGTGCGCTGACAGGCATTTGACACAACGGGGGTTGTTCTGACAGTTGTTGCGGGTATGTCCGAATCTCTGACATTTGTGGCACTGAGCTATTTTGTTTAGGGGGGGAATGTAAGGTTCGACTCTCACTCTGGTGTTATTAATGAACTTTGTGTTGTAAATGTCTGTAACCTGGTTATTTTTAGCAAGTGTTACCTGGAATGTCGGGAGTAGCGTGACCGTCTGTGTAGTGCCTGTCGCCGGGGTTTTGGTGGTGAACTGTCTGACGTGAGTTACGGGGTAGCCTAGCCCCACAAGTTCTTGTTGCAGGTCCTCCGTGAGCATGTTGGGAGGTAGCCCCTTTACGACCACGTGGACCGGCTTGTCTCTCGGGAGTGAGTAGGTGTGGTACTCTTGTTTAAGGTCCTTAAGCAGATGTTGCATTAAGTCATAGTTCTGCTTAGTGGTGGTGTGAATCTTGAGTCCGTCTTTTAGGAAGTACACGTTGGTATTGTTTCCCAGTTCCTTAGCGTATTTTGTTATTTTCATGTAGTGTTGTGACCCTCTTGTTACTATAGGTGGCAGTCTTATTTTGGGTGTCTCGGCTGGTGTGTCGTCAGTCATGGTCACGTCGTTTTCATTTTCGGCCCTTTTCAGGGCGTCAAATTGGTTTGTGGTCGTGATGGGTTTTTTGGAGTTTTGTCTTTGGTCAGCTTTGCACTTCCTTTTCCGGTTGAGTTTGCTGGCTAGTGTGAATGTCCCTTGTCCGTCTGTGTCCGATTCCATTTCTGAGTAGTCACTTGTCGAGAGTTCTGTGTTCGTTGGTGATTTGGATTTTTGTGTGGCAGTGGTGGTGGCCATTTCGCGCGGCCCTGAAAAGGGCAGGCTAGTGGCCAGTGTGGAGGGGCTACTGGGCCTCCCTCTGTGCAGTGGTGGGGGGATTGTACTGTTGTGTGGTGTCCCGGAGGACAGACTCCGGCTGCGAGGTATTGCTTCGCAGCCGGTTCCGCTTTACGGTCTACTGTAACTTGTTGACACCGTAAGGTTTCCCGTTAACAGCAATCACCACCGGCAGTCTGTCCCGAGTTTAGTCTTTGAGTATATGCGGGTTCCCCGTAGGGTGTTTTGTCTCGACAATTTGCTCTTTTAGTGGGGCACGTCCTTCCTACTCGAAGTCTTGGCACCCACCCTTTTCTGGTGTGAAATGATAGATGCACTTTTATTATTTGTTTGGCCTAGAGATGGGCGATACATCACTGACACTGATTGGCTCACAGGATCAGACAGTAACAGTCTCATGTCCTTTGCTTGAGTGTTTCAATCAAAATTATTCGTTAAAGAGTCGCTACATGATCACTTTGAATGGTGGCAGCCTTATCTCCCTAAACAGAAATTAATTACAATAACATTGAGTAGGATTTTTCACTAATTTACTTTATTAAACCAAACACATATACTAATAAACCAAATAAAGGACTTGTTTTTAGTATTTCAAATCTAATGTTTAGTTGAGCTGTGAATTGGGAACCTCTCTGACTACAGCGCTACACGTGCAATGGCTGTTAAAACTAATGATCCTGTAACTTGTCACACACAGGTTTTATGAACCATAGAAAGTAATTAAAGTAAAAAACGGCATTATACAATATGAGAGAAGTAATGAAAGGAAAGTTCCAACGTGACAAGTTGACAGGACTGTCTCACACAAGTCGTAATTACATTTGATACTTGCAAGACATATACTCTCTAGTGATGGGTCGTTGACGCGAGCTAGCTCCATAAGCTCACTCACTCAAAAGAGTCGTTCATATGAGTCATAACGTTCACCGCATGGCTGGCTCGCTCCCAATCCATAACTTTATGAGCGAGCGCTAACTAGTTCTCACAATTCTCGTTTCAAGCGTGCAAATCTGTCCCTTTCCTTTCAACTTATGAACGAATTAAGTTTTATGTGTAACTATCCAAATCCTATTGTGTTTGATTCTTTAATTTTATTACTTACTCATATTACTTATAATAATTAACCTTAGCATATAACCTTTAGTGTCTAACAGAATTATGTCTAAATGATGTTAAGAAAAATAGTTAGTTTAATATTGTAGGCAGTACTGCTATCTAGTAACAATAGTAAGCATTTATAGTTGATTTTTTTCTTAGTAGCAAACGAAGAACGACAGAAGAGTATAGAATGACAAACACTCCTGACTTCTTCCAGAGAGAATGAACGAGAGCGAAAAAGTCGTGAATGATGGTGGCGTGAATGGCTCGCTCACGAAGTGAGAGTCGTTCGTTTACAGCTCTCGTTCAAGAGTTGTTCAATTTAAATGACTCGTTCACGAGCGACCCATCACTACTACTCTACCCATAAATGGCGGCTCAAAACATATGATATAATACATTTTTAATTTACCTTCATAACAATCTCTGTTTGATATCCTTAGCCCTGTCATAATTGGGATTTACAGGTAAACCAAAGATCCTAGGCATTAATAACTAATCAGGGATATAATATTATAAATGTAAAAATAATGATATAATTACCCTTAACGGCTGCTCTCATTTAGTTGAAACAATAACAATATTGCTCCATTAAATAATCGTCCTCCCAACTGAACAGGAATATATTTGAAATCATCTGCAAAAACATCAAACTTTAAATTTGATAACGACGACGCCAAGTGGCTTGCTCAAACATTTAATTATTAAAGTGAAGTCTACAGTACAATATTACTGACTTGAGGCCACACCTTTAACTAACAAACAAACAAACAAACAAAAAACATCAAGGCCGTAGTCAGCCAATAATTTCAGGGGGGGTTTGGTGGGCACATCCCCCAATTGCTGGAAGCTGGAAAAAAAAAATTATAAATGATAAACAGTTTTAGAAGCTGTCTGAAATGTTTTTTAGGCAACATAGCCCCTTAACTGCCAGAAACTAGGACAATTTCTAAATATTAAACACCTTTAGAAGCTATCTGAAGTTTTTTTTTATGGCAATACAACTAGTGGCGGCTCGTAGCTAAAAATTAGTGGGGGTGCTACTCCAGAAAATGTTTAGCCATTGTTTTAAAATTGTGTAAGAGGAAAAAAAATGTATAAAAAGAAAATTTATTAAGGAACTTGATAAAATATTAACAAAAAAAGACCAAACATTTTACTTACTTTAACTGAAATTGTTACAGTTCAAACTTGATCTATTCATTTAAAAATGAAATCTATTCTTCTTGTTTTAATTTGCGCAAAAAGTTCAATAATTTTCTCCTTGATCTCGGGATGACAATTGAGGAAATTTTTCTCCATTGAAAGTACTGCAAGCGCATTTAGTCCTTCTGTTAAATAAAAGAACAAAAAAAACATTAATCAAATAGAATAGCTGGAAGCAGAATAATAATCTAATTCTACACTCTTCTACACTTTATCACATTCAATAATATGGTACACGGTTTTTAAGCACAACACATGCTGAGTAAAAAAAAAACCTTCCTTCCACTATCACGCCAGAGCCGGCATTACGAGAGTAACAGTGCTCTCTTTACCTGGCAGTTCCACCTTCATCCCCACCCCTCTTCTATGTGCACATGCGCACAACAGTCAAATACCACGCCGCTGACACTGTGAGGCGCACAGTTCCATACGAAGATTTATGTATCTTTTTCATAGACTGGGGGATGGCTACTGAAGTACTGACATTAAGCTTAAGTAATATATATTGTACTACAAAAATAAATAAAGAATTAAAGAAAAAAGACTCATTATATTAAATGTTCTCGATGATATCAAGTGGAAATAGGGGGTGCCGCAGTTACGCAGTGCCTATACACGAGCCGTCACTGAATATAGCTTCTTAACTGCTGAAGGCTAGGAAAATTTCTAAATATTAAACACCTTTAGAAGCTATCTTAAGTGTTTTTTATGGCAATATAATCCCTTAACTTCTGAAGGCTAGGAACATTTCTAAATATTAAACACCTCTAGAAGATATCTGCAGTGGTTTTTTTTATGGCAACAGAGACCCCTAATTTGTATTTGTATCTTAATTTTGATATGGTTTGGACTATAAATAAAGCCATATATATTTTGTTCATACAATTTCTGAGGGGGTTTGAACCCCCAGACCCCTCCCCAACCCTCATGGCTACGGTATTGTTTAACATTAATCAGCTTATGACAACATCATTCACCTTAAAGCCAGTATGTAATATGTGACCATATCATAGACTTCTACCATTATATATCCTATGAATCTACCACGTGTTCTCAAGTCGCGGGAACAATAGGAGGGAGAGAGGGGTAAAAGGTATCATGCGTCTAGAACATACTAGGAGATACCACGCCTCTTCAGGCGCGAGTGGAAAGAACCCTTCTATGAGTTTGACAAACACCGCCGATAGAGCGCAGCGCGCTCGTGCATATCGTCCTTTTTTTTTCTTTGGGTGCGACTCGGTACTCACGAGGGGGAATGAACCACTGGCCTAGTTCAGTGCCACGATGTGTTGTAGAGTCGTGGTCTTGCTGAGACGAATCAACTGGGTCCAGGGTGATGAGTGAAACAACCTCTAATTGTTTACTTGTTGTAACAAGGTTACAGTACAATAATTTCGATACTGTCACAAACTGCAACCGCAACCAAATATCTGTTCGTCAAGACACAGTGAATAATCACGGGTATAAATCAACACTATTGAGAAATAAATGTTTCCCACATATTAGACAAAGATTTACAAATCACAAGTAACAAAACCTGAGATAAACTAGTCATTAGTTTGTGAAAAATAAAAGGTACTAATATGAAACTTCAAAACTCATTACTGTCCTTTAGGAACTACGAAGGTTAATGTATATCGAGATTAGTTGAGTATATAACTATTGAAATTGTTTGATTCCTTGACATGGTTCGATGCTTTACTCATATTTGAGAAAGACTCAGGATTAATATAGCTAAAACAGATCTAATATAGTATTTCTGTTCCCTATTTGAACCTTATTTGTTTCGTTTTTCTTCACTCCATTCTTATCAAGGAAAATGCAAACCGTTGTCTTTATTAATGTATTTATATCGATTTGAATATCCCCCATTACACTAGTGCTTATTTCATGTTGTGACGCTTTTTACTTGAATCTTTGTATTGAAATTATCATATTTAAATAAATTTTAAACATGTTTGGAACATCAATAAGTAATGATCATTTACGTGTTTCAGCACTCACCTCCCACCTTCATTCAAGTGTTTCAATATTCTGCCACCCCTAGCACCATATACATCAACGCAAAGTACCTATATTGTTTTTTCCCAAATCTTCAGTGCAACATTTTTTTAAAAATAATTTTTGTTATCGTATTTATTTTCGTTAATTTCATCTAAATTAGAATTCTAAATTCCACATTACGACCTTCAAATAACTATTTAGATATGGCTTTGTTTAAAATTCATCAATAGGTGTAAAATTGTTATAAAATAATATAGATTTAAGAAATTGAAATAAGCAAACCATAATCTAATATTTTGTCTATTATTTAGAAGAAGAAAAATCGATTCATACAATACATCGTAGGTATCTAAATCAATAGTAATCGATTAATATCTGCTAAATAATCGATTTAAATTTTAATCGACTATAATCGTACATCTCTAAATAGACTTTTAAAATATTAATACATAACATGGTTAAATAATAATTCTATAATATAAAAGAAAAAGTTCAAGTTCTGTGAATTTTTGTTTGTATTTTATTAAAAGATATGGCTATACTAATTTTGATATCCAAGCATTAAAGTAAAAGCAAACTTCTAATTTGCACTGTCATTTAGCTTGAAGCAACAGTAATGATAACAAAAGTCATGGTCATATTTAATTAACATTATACACGTTCACTGTCTCTTCAAATTTAAAAAAGAATACCAACACTACTGAAACTGATTTGGTGTCTTATTTTAATAAAAACATGGATCACACAGACACACAACCACTATCAGAGGAAATTAAAATTCCCATGCCATGGGGTCATGTCAGTGGTAAGTTTATATAATTTTGAATATTATATTTCATGGTCTTCATTACACTCGAGAAAAATGTTTTTTTTTTCAGTTACTTTGATTTCTTTTTAGCCTGATTTTCTCAAAGATATACAGGTTATACATTATGAACATCTCCATCTGGTATTCAACTTTATTAGAGAGTAACTCATAAGTTTTAACAATTTAACCAACAATCATGACATTTGGCTAAAAGTTTGCAATTTTAATATAATTATATCTTGTGTTTAAACTATAATAATACAAAGCAACCAGTAATCGGAGGAGAATTGTATCACTAGCCTATAGTGTTTGTATTAATATTATTTTAATTTAAACATTTTTTCTACTTAAATAAGTAATTATATATTTTGTAAATCTTACTAATAATGGAAACTCCACTAACTAGAGTAGTAGACAGACACACCTTTGGGAAAGTGGGGTCTAGTACGCATACACTTTCTTTTTGAACAAATAGTGTTGTGACCTGACAACGTTATTAATTACATTTGGCACACAAAAGGTGAAGACGTTAATTATTAGGATGATTTAAGTCCAAATCTAGAAAAGTACTCGACTCAACTATTTCACAGGGTAACTTATTGTTATCTATCTATCTCCAAACCTTTCTGCGGCACATTTCTTTGCACCCTTGATTTAATACAAATTGCAGACCTTTTAATGATGTACAGTAACAATAATGAAACTTTCAAACATGACTTGATTAAACAATCACTGATAACATCAATAAATAAATATGGAACCCAACGCAATAGAACATAGAAATCCAAAATAAAACAATAGCAACAGAATAGCTAACTACACTATAGTGTTGTAAACTCGGTTGTGTTTGTTGACGACACGAGCCTTACAGAACACGAAGACACCCGATCAACCGGAGGATAGGGCTGGTGCATTTTTATTAGACTTAACAATCGGCTTCTGGCTAATAATAATAAATTCACACTTAATTATGGAAAAACTAAATTTATTGAGTTTTCTATAATATATAAACCAAAATTGGAAATTCAGTTAAAATTCCATGTAAACTACATCTAAACATTGATAAAAATTTAAACAGTAATGTAACTCAAAATGGAGTGCAGCGTGTTTTTCTCTGAGGTGTCTGTCATCATTAATCTGTGCCAGTACTATGAAACAAAGTATGTTATATCGCTTATTTTCACACATAATGTCTAATGTATTGGGCGAACTTATTGACCGTGTAAAAGTGTTTGTGCTACAGAAGAAAGCAATTATAATTGTATGTATTAAACAAAAGCGTGAATGATGTCGACAACTCTTCTTGTATAATGGGTTACCTAATCATCATCATCATCATCATCATCATCATCATCATCTCTGACATACCCTATGTAAAATAAATAAACAAACTTCATTCAAGTAAGTTTGGAAAGTAACAAAGCACAAACAAAACAAGAATGATTAACACAGTTCAAAATTCTCTGTGCGTACATAATGGCACAGAACAATTGAAACATGGGGGTAGGGAAGATAACTGCTGTGTCTCATGTGTCATCGCGTTCGATCCACCTCGTGTTATTCTGCCTTAGGCTACACGTGTTTGTGACATTTTTTATGATATTCAAACTTATAACTAAACAAAGCCACAGCAAATATAAGTGAATTAATGTACACTTGGTTCTAAACATACAGGCCTGACAGTTATTATTAATAGTGTAGCATTAAAAAGGTAGACTTTAGAGGAAAATGGACCCACATTTGCATGAAAGGAAAGAAAAAACCAAGTATATATATCCAGGATTTAAACCTCGATCTTCTCGTCAGCAGCAAACCCTACCAAATGAGGTAGATGCCTTGGTCTGCATGTCCATCAATGTGGATACATGTAATTGAGTGTAAGATATGTCCGGTACTTTGCCAGTTTATTAAATATAAAATGTTTTCTAATATAATTGTGTCTTTCCCAGAGTCTTGTATCATTGGTTATTGAACGTCTACACTTGTCATGAATAATGAAGATAGTGTGAGCTTGATCGTGTGACTATTGTTGCAGGTAAATGGTGGGGGCCCAGATGTAAACAGCCGGTGATAGTTATCCACGGTTGGCAGGACAACGCTGGTTCGTTTGACACGCTCATACCCTTACTTCCCACAGACATTGCGTTCTTGTGTCTGGATCTCCCAGGACACGGATTGTCCTCTCACTATCCCGCAGGACAATTCTATTACATCTTCTGGGACGGACTGACCGTCGTACGCAGGATTGTCGAACACTTCAAATGGAAGAACATAACTATCATGGGGCATTCGCTGGGTGGTGCTATCGGCTTTCTTTACGCTGCCACCTTCCCTGACGACATCGATAAACTTATATCTCTTGACATAATCAGCCCTGCAGTCAGGGAAGTACAAAAGATTGTTAATCTGACTGGAGAATCAATCGACAAATTCCTTAAATACGAACACTTGACGTCGGACAGTATTCCTTGTTATTCTTATGACGAGATGATAGATCTAGTGTTTGACGCTTACCGCGGGTCCTTGACGCGCACATCCTCTGAGATTCTCATGAAACGAGGAATGAGTCGTGCCCGTGACGGGGAAGGGGACAGCTATCATTTTTCTCGAGATGTTCGCTTGAAAGTTCCCGGTCTTGGGTTTCTTTCTATTGACATTGTTCTGGAGTATGCGTCTAAGATCACCTGTGAAGTATTGAATATCAAAGGAATACCGGGCATGCGCTTCGATAGACCGGAGTATTATCATTTAGTTCTTGATAAAATGAGAGAATCTGCTAGCAAATTAGAATTTTATGAAGTAGAAGGAACTCATCACCTTCATTTAAACAACCCGGAACGAATTTGTCAGTACATAAATGATTTTTTAAAGAGACAAACATCGTAGACCTTAATTCAATTAGGACAGATAAGTTATTCTACTTAACATAAACCGAAATATATTTATAACAGTCGCAGTACACCAAATTATGGTCATTTGGATAAAGATGGTTTTATTTATAGTCTTTTTTTTACTAAGTTACCTTTATGCTAATTTTTATGATCAGTATTACATATTTATGTTTTGGATTACTTTAGTGAGAAAAATTAACCGTGATTGTTGTAAAGTCCCTAACATAGCTGCCAACTTCTCCAAATTTCTTGTTCACAGTTCACTTCACACAAACAACATTTCACAGTAGTGTCAAATTGCTACTTTGTGTTATTACAACTAATGATGTTTCTACAACAAAAGATAAGAAAACCAATTAATAACTAGCTTCATTTTTAAAATCTACTACATGTCCTCCAAGTATGAAAATAAATTTTTTTAAATGTAGTTCCAGCTATTCCTTTTCTTTATCTTAAATCTTTGGTCTCTTTCTCTCTGTTTGATACAAGTGGATCTAGTTGAACATCTACTTTGGGAACAGACAAGCACGAGATGACAGAACTGTCTGTCGTGAAAGATAGCACTTGTGTTTCCAAAACAATCGACACAAGATGACAGTGAATTGTCTTGAAAGTTGTGGCTTATCCCATTCCCAACTGGGGTTGTATATAACAGTAAAATCACTGTTATTGTTGCATTTCTAAAGTAGTCTGTTAGATTTTAAGACGTCACGACGACAATAATCACATCATCTGAGTGAACTGCCCAATTGAACAAATTGGTTTTCTAAAACCGAATGACATTGGAAAATGTATTTCATGTGAACTGGCAATAACTCTTTTAATTTTTTGATGCTATATTTATTTATATTTTTTACAAAAGAAGTGAATATATTTATATTCATATTTAAAATTTTGTTTGTTACCTTGGCACTTAGTAAGTTATAAGAATATGCTAGGAATAACTTCTTAACAAAGTGTTAACAGAAGTTACTAATACTACTTTCATATAAGTTATTCACATTTCAAGTCATATGATCTGCAGTTTCCATTTTTGATAGATAATAATCAATACAGTTAAAGTAATACTTATATTATAATAAAATATTATAACTGTTGACAGCAAAACATATAGTTATATTGTCTAAAATCTATGTTCTTAGATTATCCATTATAATGTGCTCTTGAATCGTCCATTATAATGTTCTTTTTTTTTATATAGAAAATTGAATGGTTTATTAATCACAGGTAAAAATATTTTTATAATTTTTGTACAAGGTGAATTAAGTTGGCCACCTGATATTATATTTATGGAAGTAAAAGTAAACAAGATTAATTCACATTTAGTATCTATTTGACCATTTTAATAATGTTCATTATTGGTTGTGAATATATTTACTAGTTTTCTCCTTTAAGTGTTGGCAGCTATGGATAAGGCTATATCTTTGTTTACTGCTAAGTGATGGGTACTGGTTTGAATCCCTGACGTAGATTTCAATCTATAACTTTGTTTGAATCTCAGCCCGGTGCATCAGGAGAAGTTTTTTTTGTGTGTGTAAAATGGGTTTGGCAACTTAGACCCTGAGTACTCCCTCCCCTCACTATAAAGACTCGGAAAGGCTTCTTGGTACTTCCCCTACCTTACATTCTCACATCATGGTTTGACCTCCCTCCGTATATATTCAAATGTAAAAATACTTTTTTTTTGTTGGTAAACATGTTCTCAGGAATATTTCTACAGACAATTGTTTCTGAATAACCAAACCACAGTTTTAATAGTAGTCAATTTCTCAAATAAATATTCAAACAAAATACAAATTAAGATTTGTAACGTTTTAATCTAGTATACCACATTGTAAATTACAGATTTAAGACTCTATTTTTGTGGTCTATATTCAGACTTTAGCAAATGCCTTACTTAAGCTCTGTCTACAGAGCCCTTAAGCTTTGCATCCGTGTAGTCCTTAGGTCCTTAATGAGCCTTAGAAATTAAAATCATGTCTACACAATCCGTATCATTAATTACATGAGCGTGCTGTCCAATGAGAAAGTCGAGCGCTACGTCCACCTCATATCTTCTAAAGAGACTGTCTCGAGTAAGGTACAGTACAGCAGAAGAGATCTGAGGTTCTTTAGACCACTCCTGGGAAGTTTAACCTACCAAAATAACGTCACTCTTTCTGAGAACTCGCTATTTATAATGAAACACTTCCTGGGATTTTTAAATATTTCTAAAATAGATCAGTGCATAAAACTAGCATTTCATTTCGTATTTATTTCCATAGCAACAAATCCTTTCACTGCCATTGGTGCTTTCATTTTGATGTGTACATATTTACTTTACTGTGATTGGCAGTCGTTAGCAGTCCGTACCAACTAGTCTTTATAAGGTAAAAGTTGAGTCAACTTCTACAGAAGGGGTAAATATTAAAGACTTAAGGTTCAGGACTCTGTAGACAGCACAATTTGTTAGAGGTGTGTCTTTATCTTACAGACCACTGCACACCTTACAGACACAATACAGTCTGTAGACAGCACAATCTGTTAGAGGTGTGTCTATATCTTACAGACCACTGCACACCTTACAGACACAATACAGTCTGTAGACAGCACAATCTGTTAGAGGTGTGTCTATAGCTTACAGACCACTGCACACCTTACAGACACAATACAGTCTGTAGACGGGACATAGATCTGAACTGCTTGTAAACAAGACCACTCACACCAAGCCGGGAAATTAAATGTAATAATACATACTGAAATAAACTGCACTGTGTCGTAAACACATTCTGTAACCACGCGAGTTAAAATATGTGCAGATCTGTTTGAAAACCAGCTAAACAATACAACTTGAGGTTGTTTTAAATTAAATAGTAAACATAACTTCATAATGATTTGATACTGTTGACTGATAGATATTTGCATTGTGGGTATTCAACAAAATGTCGAAAGATGCAAGTTAAGAGCACTAGAGTGTAGCTCACTAACTATTCAGATACAGTCTGACATCGCTTCAAGCAGAAACAAACATATTTTACTAGGCAACTTTCTATTGTTCTGAAATGTTAAATTATCAGAACTGACACAGACAAATATTTTTTACAAACTAAATTAATATTATTATTGGAAATTGTTATTTTAATATTATTTAAAGTAAAATTTTCATTCTGTGTTTACTAACAATATTGCATGTGCATTGCTAAATTAGCTAATTTTTATAAACACTTATTAAATTGTTTGAATAATATACATATTATTATATATAATATTGTTATAGAAATCTGTGATAGAAGCCTATTTATATTTTTGTAAAGGAATAATTAAGTTGTAATTTTAATTGGAATATAGTGAAAGGGGTGTTTGATTGAGAAATAGATGGCAAGTTTTTTAGCGGTAGGAATATCATTAACACATTACAAAGTAAAAGATATCAACCCCAGCCTCCAACTAAGTGTATTATCGAACTGTGTTGTATGGAGCCAGACAAGTGCACTATAGTAGCGCTGTCCCCAGCGCGGACACCAGGAGTCCCACCGGGTTGATGACAGGGAGATCAAGGCTCATTCCCGGTTGGGGGGAAAAGTTGTAAGACGCAATGCTAAAAAAACAAATTATTCACTTATTTGAAAGAACAGAATATTTGCAATCTTAACCTCACACAAATTATATTCTCTTCCACCTTTTATAAAGTATTATTAGAATTGTTCTCAATAATATTTTGCGGCCAATGGACAGAAGTTGTATGGGTGAACAAACTGTCTAGTATGTGAGCATTACAACATGTCAGCCTCTAAAAGTATGGTGGGTTCAAATAAATAAATTAAATAAAGTTGGATTAAAATAAAAAGTGGCTATTGCTGGTGTGTATTGCAAGTTAGGTTGGCAGTTAGTAGTACCTAAGAACCCGTGCAGGAATAAATAAATGCTCTAACTATGTTTCTTTTTAGTTTATACATTTTGACACAGTTGGAATAAGAATGAGGGGGGTATTTTGAGGAAGTGCAGCTATATTAGCATAGAGGAGGTATGGAAACACTACCCTCAATCATTGCCCAAGATTTGAACCGAGACTTTCCTACCACAACCACTTCATGTTATCGCTGAACTGTTGCAGGTTTAGTTTCGGTGTTCTCTAACTAACCTATTCCCCACTCGTAGATTAATCCAGGTGTTAAAACCATGTTGCAGGTTTAGTTTCCGTGTTCTCTAACTAACCTATTCCCCACTCGTAGATTAATCCAGGTGTTAAAACCATGTTACAGGTTTAGTTTCCGTGTTCTCTAACTAACCTATTCCCCACTCGTAGATTAATCCAGGTGTTAAAACCATGTTACAGGGTTTGTCAAGTTGTGAGTTGAACTACTAGGATAGTACTGATGAGGTATAACACTATGCTTATCACCCACAATCAACTCAAATACCTTGAAAGAGTTGTGATAATATAACAAAGCAGGTATTGCTCCCTTATGTATATATTACACTGTTTATTTAAAAAATATGTGTATTAAAATATGTTTAAATTTAGTGCAGGCGCTAAATCATAAACAATGGCAAGGTTGTATCTACTTGCTATTTTAATGGATACAACTCGTGTCATTGTGTGGTATTATAAAAATGGTTGTTTACAATATTTATTGTAAAATAATGTGTGAGAGCTCATATTAATATCTAATAGTGATTTATCTGTTAAAGGTTATTTTACGAACTTGTTTTTGCCTTTGAACAAAACCAAAGAATCGTTCTTTGCAAATATTTGCCAGCGTTCAGTTTTAAATGCACAGTTTGAGAAACTCACACAAAATAAGCTCCAAATATTACACAATCGGAGAAATATAGAGAAAACCTAGAAATTTTGGGGGATTTTGTGACTGTCCACAAAATGTTATATTTGGCTGTTTGGGGAAGATAAACACCTCTCTTTCATTTTATTATATTAAAACTGTCAGGTGGATATGAAGCTGTCTTGTGACATTAGCACACCATATGAGTGTGGTTACTTCGTCCTGATGAGATGAAGTGGTGCTAAACTACCAAGACTATGGTAACCATATGATTAATTAACCTTTGGGAAAAATACCTATGATACTGCTGGAAATCGAAACCGGGACTTTTAGTTTAGTAGCCAAAAATAAATTTAAAAAATTACTGATGGAAGCAAATAAGACATGGCTCATAACATTATATATATATATATGTGTGTGTGTGTGTGTGTGTTTTTCGGCAATGAATCTTGAAGGAAAATGACATAATGGTCACTGGCAAAATTTCTAGAAAGGGCACAAATTTAACCATAAAACAAAATGAAAGATAATTTTTGTTTAGGATAGTGGAGTGTTTTGTTGAGTTAATCTACTCTCCAGTTTTATAACATGTCACTTGTAAACCTACATCAACAAAACTATGTTATTATATGTTTTAATCATAGAAAATATGTGCACACCTTACTATAAAAATAGTTTAGGGGATGCACATTATGAGGATAAACTAATAATAATTATATCATATTGCCTTTATACATATCATAATGATCACATGGCTGTAATAAGAATGTGAAAAAGACTATAGAAATTTTACATTAAATTTTGTTTTAGTTACAAATTGTGTTATTTTATTTTTATGGCATGTGTTATGGGCACATCATTATATGATTCATATTCTTAAATTGAAAATTGACACGTGTACACAAGACACAAAGTCTGCACGCTTAGTGTGCCAATGTTATACCACTGAGCTACCTAGGGATTGTTTTGTGTTCAGGGTCACTCATGTTCTACCACTGAGCTATTCAATTATTGTTTTGTGTTCAAGGTCACTCATGCTCTACCACTGAGCTATCCAAGGATTGTTTTGTGTTCAGGGTCACTCATGCTCTACCACTGTACCACTGAGCTCTCCAGGGATTGTTCTATGTTCAGGGTCACTCATGCTCTACCACTGAGCTATCCAAGGATTGTTCTATGTTCAGGGTTACTCATGCTCTACCACTGAGCTATCCAAGGATTGTTTTGTGTTCAAGGTCACTCATGCTCTACCACTGGGCTATCCAAGGATTGTTCTATGTTCAGGGTCACTCATGCTCTATCACTGAGCCATTCAGGGATGGTCTCTTGTTCAGGGTCACTCATGCTCTTACCACTGAGCTCTCCAGGGATTGTTCTATGTTCAGGGTCACTCATGCTCTACCACTGAGCTATCCAAGGATTGTTCTATGTTCAGGGTCACTCATGCTCTACCACTGAGCTATCCAAGGATTGTTTTGTGTTCAGGGTTACTCATGCTCTACCACTGAGCTCTCCAGGGATTGTTCTATGTTCAGGGTCACTCATGCTCTACCACTGAGCTATCCAAGGATTGTTTTGTGTTCAGGGTCACTCATGCTCTACCACTGAGCTATCCAGGGGTTTTGTGTTCAAGGTCACTCATGCTCTACCACTGAGCTATTCAAGGATTGTTCTATGTTCAAGGTCACTCATGCTCTACCACTGAGCTATTCAATTATTGTTTTGTGTTCAAGGTCACTCATGCTCTACCACTGAGCTATACAAGGATTATTTTGTGTTCAAGGTCACTCATGCTCTACCACTGAGCTCTCCAGGGATTGTTTTATGTTCAGGGTCACTCATGCTCTACCACTGAGCTCTCCAGGGATTGTTCTATGTTCAGGGTCACTCATGCTCTACCACTGAGCTTTACAAGGATTGTTTTGTGTTCAGGGTCACTCATGCTCTACCACTGAGCTCTCCAGGGATTGTTCTATGTTCAGGGTCACTCATGCTCTATCACTGAGCCATTCAGGGATTGTCCCTTGCTTAGGGTCAATGTTCATTCACAGTTTAAGACGGAGTCTGTGTTTGGACAAACGTTGGCTTTCTTCCATTATTATAGGAACTATATTATTTGAGTAGTGCCAACATTGAATTAAGTCATACCTATTTTATTTTACTATTTTTCAAGACGTATATGATAGCATGATTCTTACAACATTTTCAAAATGTCACAATATCGTAGTTTCTTTCAGCTTTTAAACAAATCATTTCACCAGATTTACAGTCAAAATTTCCTAAATCAGATCTCCAAGAAAATTTAAAAAGTATCTGATTTTTTTTAGCTAAGGTATTTTGAAAATTATAGTGTACAGTAATACAAAGTTTATATAAATACAGTGTTTATCATAATTTCATAACTATTTTATTTTTCTTAACAAAGCGTGATGTCATTTGAGATATTGTGGATGTAATAGTTTCTTGATAATTAACTATAAATTCTGCTTAACAAGGACTTTGAGTTACAACAGAACTTTTTCAAGTTAGGGAGTTGAATTTTACTTAGTAACATCACCATATATGCAAGCAAAAGGACTATTCCAGGTTTATATTTTGAGATTAAATTGTAATTAATTTACATTACTAATATACACATCACTAGCAGAAGCTTAAGAAACCACAAATAATAGTTTCAAAGGGATAACGATGACTTCATATGTAAACCACATTTCTAAATAAATAGCCTAATATACAATACAAACCAATTTAAAAAAAGCTTTTTTTTTCTATGGAATTTTAGACATTAACTCATGTGAATGTATGTATCAGCACACAACTAAAATATATATCATTAAATAACTATTTTATTATTCAACGTTATGTGAACTGGTGACCATCAGAAGTCAAAGTTTAGAAAATTTTCAGTAGAGATAAAATAATAGTGAAAATAATTGTTTTTATTAAGCTCATCGTAAGCAAAATTACAAACATATTTTACCTAATTGGGCGGTGACAACAAATTATACCATGTATCAAATAAAACTTGTTATATTTTTAAATATAAAAAATAAGACATGATTTGACATCTAATATATTTTTACAATTAAATATAAATAGTAATAACACAAATTTGAAAAAGAAAACAAACAGATTTTTTAAAATAAAAACAAAGTGATAAAAAATACATTATTTAAAAACTATATCAAGTAAATATATTACTGTATCCTACCAAAAAGTATGTACCAAATGAAATATATATATATATATATATATATATATATATATATATA
>CABFVZ010002291.1:105998-128287 GCA_902151445.1 Timema monikensis | reverse complement strand
GGTCAATAAAAGATGCACCGAGAAACAAGCGTGGGAAACACTCAAAAGGTACTACGGCGAGGTGAAAATTAGTCCCAGTGGTCAAAGTTCCTCGCTACAGATCCAGAGGCCCCGGGTTTTTATCTCAGGAGTTTTCAAAATTTCTCTGTGAAGCAGTGGTTCTGGAACGGGATAAAATTCAACCTCGTGAGGACAAATGAGGAACCACTTGAATGGCAAAGTAGCGAATCCGGTCTAGAAAAGTGAGATTGGCAGCCCGAGGGTTCATTGTGATGACCACATGATACCATATATCCACAAAAGTCGGTACTATCTGCAACTCATCTGTATAATTCTGTTAAATAAATGCATGCTTTTTGAAATCTAAGTTTTGCAACATTGGCTACTTTGGTGAATTCTAAGATATTTTAAGAAGCGATCGTCTTAGCTTGACTCAAGTAAGCTCTCTAAGTACTATCACACTTAGACACGCATGCACGAAATACTTGCTATCAGAAGAGAACCATCTTGGATGTGATTCTTCGGTACAAAGCAAACTGGATTCAGACACATCCTTAGGAGGATCTGTATTCTTCAAGATGTCTATAGAAGGAAAGGTTGAGGGAAAGAGGAGCTTAGGAAGGAGGATGATTCAAATATTGGATGACTTGAAGGAAAGAAGAAAATTCTGGGTGCTGAAGGAGTAAGAAGACGGGGCGTATTGATGGTCTTAAGTTCACTGACAAAAGGAATGGACCTGTCGTAAGAGAGAACATCTAATAGTAATACTAATTGTAGTGATATTGTCTAAATATAATTAAACAAATCGTAAACAAATTACGTAAGATGTAAGGTGTAGGGGAAAAGGAGCCAACGGAAAATTTTATTATTCCTTAATTGAAAATAATCCTTACGTAGTTTAGGGACAGCCCCTTACTCCTTGGGTTGAATACCAGTTTTTTCAGATATCAATGAGATGGTTTAATCTTTTTAATTCTAGCTTACAGTACCAGTTTTAATTCAAATATTTAATTAGTAGGCATCGATTAATCTATACGCTTTTAAGAGACCGATGACATTCACAGCAACCTTTGACAAGACCTTTAAAATATTGAAATGTCCAGCGACCTATAGGACAACCTTGAATAGCTCACGAAGACAAAAGGTTTAGTAAAGTACAAGGTCAACACAGGAGGTTTTGATTAATCGAGTCTTACTACCCGTCTAGAATATTATTATTATCTTACTACCCGTTCGGGTTATACGCACTTACGCTAATTGTGTAATGGTAGGGTGATTGTGAGATGAAATGGAGGACCTACAGTTTAACGTGGAATCCGAACCACAGTGGAGGCCTGGCATTCCCACACATTCACAAGTTGTGATTAATACACGTCTTGTCAGAGATGAAGGAAAGGGTTTAGTAATCAGATAAATCTGTGCCGGGACCGAGGATTGAACCCCGGACCACCAGCACAGAAGTCCGACACCTTACCCTTAGACCACCAGCTCACCGACTCCAGAATATCACTATTTAATTACAGTAATGGAGTAGGAATGAGAATGGTAGAATTTAGAGAAAATGTGTAACTTATTTGGTGCGCGGGAGAGTGGGAAACCATTCGTGTGAAGAGAAACGTCAGAATACTCCACCAAGATTTGAACCCTTCCCTCCCAGTCATCATCAAATCAAACTTTATGAACTGCATGTATGATCCGCGTGTCCCAAAAATACGGTTAGGAATGTGGTTAATCTTTTTTCTAGAACCTTAAAGCAATTGGCCCTTTTCATTTGGCGTGGAAATGCAGAACCATGGAAACAAACGGTTATCTTCAAGAAAATGTTTTGCAAATTTCTTTTCGGAAACGGTTTGTTCAAGAAGAGAAGCGTGTTGATTAAGTTATACTTTTTATATACACATATCCCCTATAACTTTAACAGTGATCAAATAGCGATTAAAATTGACATTTTTCATTAGTAAACTGCCAGCTTCAAATCAAAAAACAAGAAAATGTAACACCTAATAAACATCGATACATTACCTTAGAAAATATGCTGAAAATATCAACATACAAATTTCACTCGTTCTAGAGAAAAGTGATATTTCCAAACGTATGATTTTTCCACAAGATCTGTCCGGTAGCTAGCGCCATCTACGGTTTCCATGATCCATCTTTTATTGTTGGCGCGGAGGGATACTTTGGACAGTTGTGACGTCACGCCACGCCTTTCCCCCCTCCCACCCAACCATCCCCCAAAATAGGTTTTAGACTTGCACTTGACAGGGCCAAGAGCCTTAAACACCTTGGTCAGTAAGCTGGGATTGTAGAGAAAGCGAGTTATAAAGGCAGTATTTTTGTGTTCTTTTATAGTAAAACATTTTCTTTTGTCAAAATAAATAATATGTTGCTCCAGTAATAATACAGAGTTAAATTTTATTCACATGGTGACCCCATCAAATTATAGAGAAAATAAAATAGGCTGGTGCAGTGGTTACCAAAATGTAGTCTACACGGATATTTTTTTAGTGGGTCAAGATTTATTATTTTAAAATAAGAAATGATGAAAAACATGAACTTGGAAAAACGTATAACCTTCATTATGCGAAAAATATTAGTTTTTCTTTGTAAAATTATATTTACAATTTATTTAAAGTAATAAAAAATACCCCCTACATCCCTATTTTTTTATAATCCCTTCGGATTGTAAGAATTTTGTACTAATTACAAGTACTAGTGTGTTAGGGAGGAAGGTAAAATTTAGAGGAAGTGTACCCGTGTTTGCATGGAGGGAAAGTGTTAAACCATTTAGGTAAAAACACTCTCAGTACACCCAGCTTGTACTCTAAACTCAATATCCCTGTCATCGGCAGTCTAGTATAATATGGGAATGACGCCTCAGACTATGTGGCCCTCAAAGTGGGTGAATTTAGTTATTTAGTTAGCTAATAGATTGGTCGTTATCCGTTTTATTTTATTATTTTTATCAACGGGTGAATTTCCTTCAACTCACCTTCCTTATCTGTACCTCCTAAAATAATCATCTAGCAACCATGTTGTTGAGAGTATTAATTAAAATAAATGGTACAACAAAATCGCCCATACTTTATAATTTATCGGATTTAAATTTTCAAAAATCAGTATTTAGTACTCAAATGAATTTCACCTAGAAAAATACAAATACAGTGGAATCTGATTAATTCGAACTTACGTAAATCGAAATCATCTTTATTTCGAACTTTTCGACCGGTACCGTGATATTTTTTTATTAAAACAATGTTAAAAAAAAACCGCGGATAGTTCAAATTTTGTTTTGGTTAGTTCGAACTTTTCGTAAGTTGTAATGTAATGTACTGTGCAGTATTGTTTTCCTACTTCTAGTTGCGGCGCCATGTTGTTCTATTTTTGGAAACAGGGGAGGTGACTTTGGAATGCGGTCAATACTCTTCTTTATGCCTCTGCGCCTAACCTCACTCACCCATAAGTCTTTGTTTACACGTGCAGTTAAGTACTCCTTTAGTCAAGGTCAAACCTTTCGAGCGGTTACGTGAGCTGTTCTTAGTGATTTGATCGTAGCGATATTCTTGTGACGTGCGAGCTTATTTTGTTTTGTTGTTTAGTACATACTGTACAGTAGTGTGTGTGTGTGTGTGTGTGTGTGTGTGTGCGCGCGTATGTATCGTGATGTCACTGTCCAAGCCACAGTCCTATAAATCATTAACTCTGGCCGAAAAAGTATCAGTGATAAAGAAAGTGGAAAAAGGGAATTCCTTTTAAGAAACTTATTTAATTAGAATTTTTGGATAGTTCGAATTTTTTTCCTGGTCCCTTCAAGTTCAAATTATCCAGGTTTCACTGTACAATGGTATTTATATTGTAAGTCACTCACCAAATAAACAACTTGAGCCCCTTTCGGAAAATTTAAAATTCTCAAAGATCAGTCATCAATAACTTATTCTTAAGCTCAAAGCAAGGATCAAAATCACAATTTCTCCTTGAGGTATGACCATATAATATCTAAATAGAAAGTGTGAATGAAATCCACCAAACTGTTTCAACTGTAATCTCAGGTAAAAATAGAAAGTCTGTGCGGCGCACCGTACCATTTATTTTAGTTCAGAGGAATATAAAACGTCACGATCTATCAAAATCTCTAGGGATACAATATTCACGATTACGATTAAAATACTTTCTCCAAACCAGTTTGGTCCAACTAGCAGACCGCGGGTCAAAAAGGGAATTTCTGTGTGGCATATGTGAAACATTTGATGATCGAAAGTTTTTGATTGCATTTTTCTATGCATTTACTTGATCAATAAAAGAAAGTATAATTCTATATAAGCTATAATAATGTGTTTTTGTAAAAGTGTATGTGCCTGCATATTTCAAAATAAATTTTCGGGAGATTAATAATAATAAAAAGTTGAAGTAAATTTTGAAAGATTATACTAAACCAAAATATAATTTATACATAATCATTTAAAATCATTGCTAAATAAGCATGGTTTTATAGGCCTATTTTAAGTTGATGGGATTTCTAAATATATATTCAGCCCGCGGTGATAAACCAATTAGATTTGGCCCTTGAGATTAAAAATGTTGGACCACACTGTCCTAATCGATAAAAAAAAGTTACTGAATCTGCCATCTTTTTTTTTTTTGTTTAAGTATTAGGTTACCTTTCTAGAAAATCCTCCCCTACAGATCAACAAATTAGTACGCAATACGCCATTCATCAAAGTCAACCTGAAAATTAAATTGGAGCATCCAATTTCCCCCTTCCCTCTTCCCCTCCCTCAAATCTGTGGGAGGATTCATTGACATTTTATGTTGCCATGGCAGCTATGTCATTTCTAATTATGAATTCATATATATGTATTGTATATAAAAGAAGTGGAATACTTTCTAATAAAAGTGTCAATTCACGTCCACCCACGAGAATATTTTTCTGTCAAGAGAATTGAGTGGTTCATCCCCCTCATTCACACCCCCTCTAACCACCTATCAGAAAATTCACCCCCCTGAACTAAGCCCACAACGAACTTTGAAGTCGGTGACCTGGTGGTCTAGAGGTAAGGTGTCGGACTTCTATGCTGGCGGCCGGGGTTCAATCCTCGGTCCCGGCACCGATTTATCTGATTACCAAACCCTTCCTTCACCTCTGACAAGACATCTTGTGAATGTGGGGAATGCCAGGCCTCCACTGTGGTTCGGATTCCACGTTAAACTGTAGGTCCTCCATTCCATCTCACAATCACCCTACNGATTTATCTGATTACCAAACCCTTCCTTCACCTCTGACAAGACATCTTGTGAATGTGGGGAATGCCAGGCCTCCACTGTGGTTCGGATTCCACGTTAAACTGTAGGTCCTCCATTCCATCTCACAATCACCCTACCATTACACATTAGTGTAAGTGCGTACAACCCGAACGGGTAGTAAGACGCGGTGCTAATAATAAACTTTGGAGTCACACAAATAAAAATATAACTTGTATAAAATTATGGCATTGACGTTATTTTTTTTTAATATAACCCTTTCGGTGGTCGAATGTGCTAAGGCGTCACTCTCGCAATATACTGGACCGCCAATGACGGGGAGAATATGGTTCAAATCCCGCCCTGGTGTACTAAGGGTGTTTTTACTTACATAGTTTTAAACTCTCCCTCTACGCAAATGTGGGCACACTCCCTTTTAAATTCGACCTCTCTCGTATTTAACATATTAAAGCAATTAATATATAAGCGTATGGCAACGGTGTACCGACCATACTTTCACTTTCTTTTATCTTAAAAAAAGAGACATTTACTAAAAATGCTTGACCCCCTGAAAGAAAAAGAGGGGGAGGGGTTTTTACGATACCGTCTCGGTACCTCGGGCTAGAACAGAAAACATTTTACCGATAGGGCTAAAATTTGGAATCTAGGGCTTTCAATGAGTCCTCCCGAGAGGGTTTTGTATTTAGCCATCCAACCCTAAAATTAAGGGTAGTTTACTGAAGGGAAAAATTTGAATTTTTTTTCTTCTCAAAATTAGCTCTAACGATTTTAATTGAATTTTATATCAAGAAGATATTGTTTTACATTACAAACAAAAGGACAGATCTCATTTCGCCATGAACATGACTTTGAGGGTAATTAACACCAAGCAAACATTTTCTAATTTCATCATATCTCCGCAACTATTCCAGGTACGAAAAAAAAACTTATCATAGTAAAGTTGTATTACAATTAAAAATAAACATATTTTATTTTAAATATATATGTTTAAAACTAATAGATTCAGAATTATAAGAAAAATGAGTTCTTCAATATTTTTTATAAAGATCTTTGAAATATGAAATTTATTGCTATGGTCTTTTGTGGAGAGAAATGTTCCTCTCTTCTTGATATTTCTGTAACAGTGGGTATTATTTAATTTATGCTATTTAGTAGGGTATTTCTGCAACAATGTATATTATTTAGCTACCCAAAACTTGCGAGTTTTTTTTTGTTAATGTCTATATTTTAATATAAAAGAAATAATGGGTCTATACAGTACATCATGTGATCATACTATTTATTTTACTCTCTCATATGAAGATAAATTTTTGTATTCACAAGAATTTTCAACCTTAAGATTATAATGAATGTTCCCCAGAATCAGACAAAAAATCAAGTGTATTTTATCATTTTTATATGAAGAGTATTTATTGTGATTAATAAGGTGATGGTGTGTTCGTTTTTCTTCCCATTATATTTGCCAATACATATCCTGAGAGTGGTTCTAGATGGTTCCATCGACACTGCATGTCCTGTCCACATTAATCTGATACATTGTATTACCCTAACAACGTCTGATGATGTGTAAAGGGTATGTAAATCGTAAGTACGTAACCTTCCACAAGGTACATTATTTTATTCTTCTTTCTTTTTTTTGCCTCTAAATTTCTTCTCGTTATGTTAGGTAAAAAAAAAAAACATGTTTCACAACATTAAAGAGCAAACAGTAAAACTTTATGTATATTCTTAAATTGTTAACAACTTATTAACAGAGTACAGGGAGTACATGAGATAGTAGAGGAAGCAAGACTGAGATGGTATGGTCATGTAATGAGGATGTTGGAGTACATGAGATAGTAGAGGAAGCAAGGCTGAGATGGTATGGTCATGTAATGAGGATGTTGGAGTACATGAGATAGTAGAGGAAGCAAGGCTGAGATGATATGGACTTGTAATGAGGATGTTGGAGTACATGATATAGTAGAGGAAGTAAGACTGAGATGGTATGGTCATGTAATGAGGATGGAGAAATAAAGATGCCAAAGAAAAAGATGGAAATATATGTGGGAGAGAGACAGAAAAGGAGGCCAAGAAAAAGATAGGAGATTCAGATAACAGAAAGTGTGCGAGTGATAGGAGCAGAATTGAAGCTCAATTAAAGGAGCAAGAATGGTGGAAGACTAGAGTGGGATGAAAGAATTTTACTAAACTGAACCGACCACATGTTGGAAACTGTTGATAATGATGATGATGATGATGATGATCTAGTTATAACATTCATATCTCGACTGTATTATGCTCCTAATTTCCATTCTAACCTCGTTAATACTAGTTAGATTTGTCTCTAAATATTTGAACTCATTAACCCTGCCAAATGATATGTTGTTCGCAGTAATCTCTGAATTATCGTCCTCAATCTGTGATCCCCGTATGTTCATCCATACCAATCACTAACTAATTATACTCGTAATCGATGGAAACCCAGAGCGAGGGGTGGATGGATAAAACGGATAAACCTAGCCCTTACTGATCCTAATCTAAATGTTGATAGCGCTGCCAGCCCGCTTCGGTGGCTACTCTCGTGTTTGACTAGACTACCGATGACGGGAAGATAGCGGTACAAATCTAGGTAGGGTGGTTTTCCCAAAATGGTTTTCCACTCTCCCTCCACGCAAATACGGGTGGACTTCCTTTAAAAATAGCCTTCCTAATTCATAAAACCCCTATCGTAATTGATACGAATGTGAATTAAGACGAGGCGATAAAATATAACTTAACTAACGATACCCTTCATAGGTGTTCAGGCGGACAAAGTCGTTCGGCTCGTCTAGATTTATTTGTCGGTGAGAAGTTGTTCTCGAATCTCAGTTGGCTGTATCGAGATGTTTTGTTTCTCACTCAATTTTCTTTCAGGGAAATGCGGGTACATTTAAACTACGATCCAACCTTTTTCATCTCTACATCTCTTTGTAAAAATAAGTTTATAACTCTGATGTATTCGACCTCGGTGGTATTGGGGTAGAGTGTTCGCCTTATTACACGATGTTCGTGAGTTCAAATCCAGTAAGGGGTTCAACGGATTTTTATTGATCAATAATAATTTGTAGCACAACTTCCTTCGGAGGGGAAATAAATAAAACCGTCGGTCCCATGTCGATTGTGGTATGTAAAAGAACTCTGGAAGCTATGTGAAAATATCTTTCCCGGCAAAAATAGTAGGCTCTTTCACTATCGCTAATAGAAATTCTAGTGAGCTGATATAATCAGTCAGTTCAGAAAGTGCACGATAAATATTTTAAATACTTTAAATTAAAATATATATATATATATATTTTGACGTAAATTAAGACTAGGATCACAAAAAAAAAAGTCATGAATTTGGTTCAAAATATGTAGAGATAGATCAGTTGTCGGATTTACAAACCACTAATATATGATGGCGTACGAATTTTACTTGATTAAATTTATGTGTAAGCTTACAGTGAAACATAAAAATTCTGATATATTTACAGATTCAGGCTACGAGTAAAATTATTTAGTTACATTTTTAAAATATGGTTTTAATTATATTAAAATTTATACAATATTATCGATACTATGGTTAGCAATTTATTTTTATGATGTAGCTTTCATTTCGGAGAAACCACTTACATTATTTTGTGAATATTTTAATAGTTAAATTAAGGTAATTACTGGCCATTTACATATTATATATTATCGATTTAAGGGGATGGTTAGACCTGACATAGGGAGCATCACTTTTTTGGACCCACGAGCAAGTTGTCTACCATCAGGGAAAATCAGGGAAAACTGGAATTAGCCGGGAATATTTAGTGGTCGGGAAAAAACTGGAATTAGCCGGGAATATGAAGTGGTCGGAAAAAAAACGGGAATATGTCGGGAATTTGGTAAATAAAAAAAATTCTGGAAAGTGTTGTTTTACTCAAAATATGAAATATATTAACCATTAAATCAGTAAATTACAAATGTGATTCAGACTGTCTTTTGTTTGTAACTGTGTAATATAATTCCTAGTAGACTATGTTAATAAAAATAAAATAAAAATTATATAAATCTTAAATTTATTATTATTCATAAAAAAGATTAACAAAAACCATGAAAAGGGAGGGGGAGGGGTGGACAGAAGGGTGTGGACATACTTTAGAGTCGGGAATTTTAGGAAATGATCAGGGGAAATCGGGGAAAAAGTCGGAAATTTCATTGGTCAAGTTAAGTAGACATCATGAAAAGGAAAAAGGAGAAGAAATATTTGTAAAGCTTTGAGATTTGGCGCTGGAGGTGGATAAAGAAGATGAAGACTAATGAAGAAGCTCTGAGGAGAGTCAGTGAAGATAGAAACACAACTGCAGGTGACTTTTAGAAGAAAGGTCTACTGGTAACGTGACCAGTGACGTCATAGGTGAAACGTACAAGGGGTGGGGGGGACCAAGTATGACTATAAATACAACAGATTAATTATATAAAACAAGGAAAGATGGTCAAGTTGCAGAAGTTAATAAAGTAAGCTGCACATAGATTACATTGCAGGATTCAATTTGTACAAGGGAATGGACCTGTCGAAAGACAGAATAATTATTGATTGAATTAACTGACAGAGGTCCTGTTTCTACTCGACTATTCAAAATGTCTCCTTTATGTTAGTTCCATAAATACGGCCTAATTTGTTTTACATCCATTACTATTTACAGCCTGTGAACTGGGTCAATTATTTATTATTTATTTACCCCTATCGAATTGCTAGGCCTGTCATAGCTTCATCCGTCTTAGAATATAACAGACACAACATACAGTTCCCCGACCGTTAATTTATCACTGTTAAAGGGTAAACCCACATTTCACCAATGATAAAAAATTGCGGCCTAGCCGGGATGAGTTCGGGGCCTTTAGCGCAGTAGACAGACACGTTAACGATTGATCTAAGGTTTCAGATTAAAATACTGCCTAACGCGTGGACCCGCTTCGGTGGCCACACGGTCTAACGCGCTACTCTCGCAGTAGAGTAGACTGCCAATGACTGTGAGATCAAGGTTCGATCCCGGTCGGGTGTACCGAGGTTTTTTTTCCCCAAAATAGTTTTCCACTCTCCTACCACAAAAAAATTTAATCGAGTACCACTTCTCTAAATATAACCTTCTTAATCCATAAAATCATTATCGAACTTAGTATATATGCTTATAGCACAAACGGGTAGTAAGACAAGGTGACGGATCTGGGGGCATTCAGATTATTATTATTAGCACCGCGTCTTACTACCCGTTCGGGTTATACGCACTTACGCTAATATGTAATGGTAGGGTGATTGTGAGATGAAATGGAGGACCTAAAGTTTAACGTGGGATCCGAACCACGGTGGAGGCCTGGCATTCTCCACATTCAAAATAAAATAATCACTTTTAAACGTAAAATTAGAGATGACTCGAATTCGATATTTCTCTAATACGAATCTTACATTTTATTTCGAAACCTCGAATTTTAGATCAGTCGGTAGCGTGTCGGTCTACTGAGCTAAGGGTCGTGGGTTCGATTCCAAGCATGGACGCAAAATGTATCAATGATGAAATGAGATTTACCCTTTCACAGGGATGAACTAAGAACGTCCATGATATCAGACCCAACTCATCTCCCGGCTCGCGCGAGGTTTGGGAGTAAAAGGGAAAGGAAAAGACAAGAAATGTGTGCAGTACATTCGTATTTGATTGATTACTCGACATTTTCCGCGGTGACGATGGGGGACAAAGCGACAAAGTTTCTTGTTAATAACTACAGTATGTCCCTGTTATGACAGAATGAAGATTTGTGCACAGTGCTTATCTGTGAAGACATTCTAAAATGGTCAAAAAACAACCTTTTCAATGCAGTTTTTATCCAAATATCATTTAATATTTCACCAATGTTCAGTATTAGGAACTTCTATTAACTCTTTATCTCCCTTAATGTTTAATCAGAAATGATCCACGTGCAATATTGTTGGTGTAAATTTACTATTTTTAGCAGACTGTGTCACAAAGTTGATTAGCATGAGATGCACGCTCTTAAACGACGGGGGGTTGGGGGTGAGAAGGAGGGGGGTTGATGTTGTGTATTTTTTTGATTTAAATTAGTTTAAAAGTCACGAGCTGATATAATCAGTCAGTTCAGAGCGTGCATGTTAAATACCACAAATATACAAAAAAAGAACAAAAGTATGCTAATGCAGAGAGCACAAATAATTTCTCGACAAAAAAATAATAATTGTTAAAAATTAATAAAAATCGGTTTAAACACATTTAATCGACCTCGGTCCCTACCGAGTCCTAATGAGACATCCCACTCCAACTGTAAGGATGGAACTTATCAGGAAAGCATTTGAGTTTAACGAGTCAAACGCCCCAATCGGCAAGATCAAAGAACATATTACATTCTCAGCTTATAACCCGCGTCTCTAGTATAAAACACTCGGAGGATATGTATTGGAGAGGAAGTTAGATAAATAAAATATGAAGCTACAGAAGAAACAATTTGTTGATAAAGTAAAAGTAAAGCTCTGATTTATTTCTGCACCATTTCTACTACTCCCGTATGGGCTACCAACATTTAAAGTGGTTAGGAGTAATGTAAGTATAGTTTAGAGTAAATGAACTTCCATTTGCTTGGAGGTAGTATGAACCCTTTCGGGAAACACAAAAGATTCATTGGACTTGAGGCAGTGGGCATTTCAGGGTATTCCCCCTTTTCACACACTTTACAGAGCCAACATTATTTCTTACCCAACCTATATACACCTAGATCCTGCTCCAAGCACCGTATAAAGCCAACATTATGTCCTACCCAGCCTATACCCTCCTAAATTTCATCTCAAACTTGCACCTTACAAAAATCTATACCTAATATTCTCCAAGATCCCGCTTCAAGCTTGCATTATGCAAAGTAGAGGAAGAACATTTCCTATCCAACTGATATCCTCCAAGGATGGCGCGAAGTTTAACACTAGAGTAGTAATGAATAATGGATCTCAGGAAAAGAGGAACAAAAAAATTTTTTTTTTCCCCTTCAAGGAAGATGTAAGTGAGAGGGCGAAACCCACGTCTATAAAAAAAAATTACAATAGACCTAATATAACATATCCTTTAAAGTAATGGCTGCTAAAAGGGATTAAGGTGGTTGTGTAGAGAACGTTATTTAAGGGTAGTGTTTTTTCTGTTTTTATAGAAAAATGTTTTTTAAAAATAAATCAAATATTTTCCAGTAGAAACTTAGAGATTAATTTTCTTCACTTGTTGATATCAACAGTGTGTTGAATATTTATCATGAGTATAGCGGCATCAAATGAGAAACTTTTTAGTTTGTCATTAAATTCCAGGACACGCTTGACAAATATTCAACAAACTGTTGATATCATCATAGGAAGAAAATTAAACTATATATTTCTACTGGAGCAATATTTTATTTATTTTGCCAAAAAAAAAGTGTTGATGTAAAAACTGCAAAATTATTGACCTGAACTCATGTCCCCCCCTATAAATTAAACATAAAAAATGGCCCATTTCTTAAGATTTCTATCTTATTTTTTAAAAAGAAGACCTTTATTACGCCTAAGTTGTCAACACCTGGGACCTCCTGGAATTACAGGAAAGATCAATACCATCTCCAATCCCCTCTTAAGGCCCTGTTCAGAATCGCAACTTGGAGGCGAGAGGTAAATGTACCCGCATTAGCGTGGAAGAAGAAGGGAAAACCCACAGGTATAGAATCAATCCAATTCACCGGCTAACTATTCAACTTCAAGCCTGACGCTTTGGTCAACGTGACCATCGGAACGGGTCAGTCGTTGATTGGTGCACCACGTCTTATACCCCCCCTTCCGAGATATCCGCATATTTACACTACAATTGGAGCGATGAGAAATAAAGCGTTTGAGAGATAATGCACCCGCATTTGCGCGGAGGTAGAGCAAAGAATCCATTTAAAGGAAACCTACCCTAAGTACACCCTGTTGGGGTATGAATACCGACCCTCCCCGTCATAGGCAAACCAGAGCAGTTGATAGAAAACACCTTAGACTGCGTACCCACCAATGTAGATAAGTTTTTATCCCCACGCTTTACTCCCTGTTCAGGCTATACGATTATTTGATAATTACTCTAATGGGATAGGGGTGAGGAAGGGAGAATTTTAGAGGTAATATACCCGCATTTGCGTGGATGGAGAGTGGAAAACCATTTTGGAAAAAAACATCCTCAGCAGAGCTGACCAGGATTCAAAGCACGATCTTCTAGTCTTCAGCAGGCCCATCTTAACATGAGATTGACGCCTTGAACAATGCAACCATCAAAGTATATATCAGTACTAAACGTACCAATTAAACTAAACTGTTTCAGTGGTCAAATGAACTAAGGCGTCACTCTCGTTTTGGACTAAACTTCAGATCAGAGTTCAAATCCCAGTCGGTATGTTAAGAGTGGTTTTACCGAAATGGTTTTCTATCCTCCTTCCATGCAAATACGGGCATATTACCTCTAAAAACCTTCCTTACTCATCCCTACCACATTATAGTTATTTTTTATTTTTCACCATGTCTTACTACCCGTTCGGGTTATACGCTTTTGTAATAATTACGGTAATGGATAAGGAATCGGGAGGGTTGAATTTAGAGGAAGTGAACCCACATTTGTGTGGAGGTGGAGTGGAAATTTTTTTTTAGGAAAAAAACCCACCCCCAGTTCATCCGACAGAGATTCGAACCTCAATTTCCCCGTCCTCGGCAATCTAGCTCAAAACGAAACTAGCGCGTTAGCCAACTACGCCACCTAGGTGGGTATTGTTAGAGTAATTATCATATAATAGTCTACATATAACAGGCAGTAAGACGTGGTTATATAGTTAGAGTAATTTTATCAGGCGATTCTTCTATACGTCTATGACTTCCCCGTTGCGGCTCCTTGGCTTAAAAGGGCGGGAACCTTTGAACAGTGCACCCCCTTCAAACCGTGCTCAATATTTCATAAGTGAGGGGAGTAGTGAGTAAGAGAAAGAGAGAGAGAGAGTGTGTTACCTTATTCATGTGGAACTTTGCATGGAAATTTGAGAGGTATTGAGCTAAAGTGCCAGTTAAATTAAACGACAAAATTAAAAAAAAAATCTTTTACTTGCCGTTAAATTTAGAGGAAGTATAAGTAACCCAAATTTTCATAGAGAGAGGGTGATTTTTTTGATTAATTTTTTAAAAGGAAAAACCACACTCAGTACAACCCGGCCGCGATTCGAGCCCCGATCTTTCTGTGACCAGCAGTCTAGTCTATTGTGAGAGGGAACGCCTTAAACCATTTAACCATCGAAGAGGGTATAAATAGGTTAGTTAAAAATTACATTATTAAATTCATTTTAGTATTAACTTTGAAAAGGAAACAGTTAATCGCAAAATACTCAAATGTTGTTATATCCATGCTCTTGTGTTTTACTAAACTGTATATCATCTCTCAGACAACTGTATGGTTACTTTTGGGAAACAGCTTGTCATTCTCTTGTTTTCATGTGGTCAATCTTCAAATATCATCTCTGAGAGAACTGTATGGTTACTATTGGGAAACAGCTTGTCATTCTCTTGTTTTCATGTGGTCAATCTTCAAATATCATCTCTGAGAGAACTGTATGGTTACTATTGGGAAACAGCTTGTCATTCTCTTGTTTTCATGTGGTCAATCTTCAAATATCATCTCTGAGAGAACTGTATGGTTACTATTGGGAAACAGCTTGTCATTCTCTTGTTTTCATGTGGTCAATCTTCAAATATCATCTCTGAGAGAACTGTATGGTTACTATTGGGAAACAGCTTGTCATTCTCTTGTTTTCATGTGGTCAATCTTCAAATATCATCTCTGAGAGAACTGTATGGTTACTATTGGGAAACAGCTTGTCATTCTCTTGTTTTCATGTGGTCAATCTTCAAATATCATCTCTGAGAGAACTGTATGGTTACTATTGGGAAACAGCTTGTCATTCTCTTGTTTTCATGTGGTCAATCTTCAAATATCATCTCTGAGAGAACTGTATGGTTACTATTGGGAAACAGCTTGTCATTCTCTTGTTTTCATGTGGTCAATCTTCAAATATCATCTCTGAGGGAACTGTATGGTTACTATTGGGAAACAGCTTGTCATTCTCTTGTTTTCATGTGGTCAATCTTCAAATATCATCTCTGAGGGAACGGTATGGTTACTGTTGGGAAACAGCTTGTCATTCTCTTGTTTTCATGTGGTCAATCTTCAAATATCATCTCTGAGAGAACTGTATGGTTACTATTGGGAGACAGCTTGTCACTCTCTTGTTTTCATGTGGTCAATCTTCAAATATCATCTCTGAGAGAACTGTATGGTTACTAATGGGAAACAGCTTGTTATTCTCTTGTTTTCATGTGGTCACTCTTCAAATATCATCTCTGAGGGAACTGTATGGTTACTATTGGGAAACAGCTTGTTATTCTCTTGTTTTCATGTGGTCACTCTTCAAATATCATCCCTGAGGGAATTGTATGGTTACTATTGGGAAACAGCTTGTTATGGTCTTGTTTTCATGTGGTCAATCTTCAGATATCATATCTGAGAGAACTGTATGGTTACTAATGGGAAACAGCTTGTCATTCTCTTGTTTTCAAGTGGTCAATCTTTAGATATCATCTCTGAGAGAACTGTATGGTTACTATTGGGAAACAGCTTTTCATTCTCTTGTTTTCATGTGGTCAATCTTTAGATATCATCTCTGAGAGAACTGTATGGTTACTATTGGGAAACAGCTTGTCATTCTCTTGTTTTCATGTGGTCAATCTTTAGATATCATCTCTGAGAGAACTGTATGGTTACTATTGGGAAACAGCTTGTCATTCTCTTGTTTTCATATGGTCAATCTTCAAATATCATCTCTGAGAGAACTGTATGGTTACTATTGGGAAACAGCTTGTCATTCTTTTGTTTTCATGTGGTCAAACTTCAAATATCATCTCTGAGAGAACTGTATGGTTACTATTGGGAAACAGCTTGTCATTCTCTTGTTTTCATGTAGTCAATCTTTAGATATCATCTCTGAGAGAACTGTATGGTTACTATTGGGAAACAGCTTGTCACTCTCTTGTTTTCATGTGGTCAAACTTCATATATTATCTCTGAGAGAACTGTATGGTTACTATTGGGAAACAGCTTGTCATTCTCTTGTTTTCATGCGGTCAATCTTTAGATATCATCTCTGAGAGAACTGTATGGTTACTATTGGGAAACAGCTTGTCATTCTCTTGTTTTCATGTAGTCAATCTTCAAATATCATCTCTGAGAGAACTGTATGGTTACTATTGGGAAACAGCTTGTCACTCTCTTGTTTTCATGTGTTCAATCTTCAAATATCATCTCTGAGAGAACTGTATGGTTACTATTGGGAAACAGCTTGTCATTCTCTTGTTTTCATGGGGTCAATCTTCGAACACCACCTTCCGATATAACTGAGAGCGAGGAGATCTGGCAATAGTTAATTAAGAGAGCGCGAAAATAAAGGTTTTCTCCATAAGACCCAAACATAATTTACACTGCTTTGTAGGGATGAATATCTTATAATCTAAAGGAAAGTGTACCCACATTTGCACGAAGGGGTGTGTAGGGAAACCATCTAAAGAAATATTATCTGGGTGCATATGGCCTAAAATTGAAACCCCTGTCCCCAAACCTCCCCAATCACTGGCAACCTACGCGTTATTGAATCAAAGATTATCGATAAGTTATTTCAGGAAGTAACGACCTCTGATAAATAGTCCTTCAGGGGACACAAAGGCTTAAGGGACACAATGATGATTGGTGGAAACGGAGGGGAGGGATGTTGGGTGGGTGGAGGGTTGGTGGAGTGAGTGGAGGGGGGTGAGAGTAGGTGGTGGGGGATGGTTGGAGGGTATATGTCTCATCAGAAATAATTTAGTGTATAAGTCATATTCTGATATATATTATTTATGAAACCCATACAGATGAGCAAGCAGGGCAAAGGCATCAGTCTCGTCTAGTCTGGCAGGTGTAGGGCGAAGGGGAAGATCAGGGTTCGAGTCCCGGTGAGGTGTATTGAGAGTAGTTTTGTTCTACCTAAATGGTTTCCAGATCTCCATCCACTCAAATGCGGGTAGCATTTCTTCTAAATTCTTTCTTCCTGATCCATACTCTATTGGTGTAAATATACGTACAGCCCAGACTGGTAATAAAATGTGCTTCGAAAAAAAAAAAAAAATTAAGTGTTTTTAGAAAGTGCACGTTAAATCTCCCCTATAAAATATCACAAAAATAAAAGCAACCGCAAACACAAGAATATGAACATGGCTTAAAATATATTTATTTGTGTACTCAAATATAAAAAATAAAATTTCTAAGATAATTTTTGTTTGTTTACTTATAAAATAAAACACTTTCCCAGAATTTGAGTGCGGTTTTTTGTTTTTTTCCTGTTTGATGCAATCTTTGTTGGGATAAAAAAAATGTAAAAGAAAAAAGTGTCTCCTTTAAAGAGGTTTCGAAAGCAATGTCTTTACTTCCACGGCCTCGCAACTGTTAAGATAGCTACGCGATTGCGCACAATAATATGATAATGGCGTGGGAGGGGTAGTAAAGGAACTAGTAAGTATTCAGAATAAAAATTACACAAGTTTCATTTGATAAATATTTATTTATTTATTTACCACGTCTTACTATTCGATCCGGTCATACGCACACACGCTTAGCTTGTAGAGATAAATCATTCGACCACAGAAACGTATTAAGTCGTTACGCTCACAATAAAATAAACTGCCAATTATGGGGCGATCAGGGTTCAAATCCCGGTTGGGTGTACTGAGATTAGTTTGTAAGTCCTGTTATACAATTAGTAAATATCTAGGGGCTAGAGCTGTGTGTGTAGTATTAGACGTACTGTCCTAGGTTAAGTTAGTTTGTAAGTCCTGCTATCCAATTAGTAAATATCTAGGAGCTAGGGCTGGGTGTGTTGTATTAGACGTACTGTCCTAGGTTAGGTTATGTTAGTTGTACGTTTATAAAATATTGTTAAGTAACCCAATTTAAGTAAGCTTTGGGGACGAAAGTTAATTCAAACATTACAGACGAACAAATTCTCAACAAATGCAACTTGAGTGGTTTTCGACCTCAACTCTTCTCTTTTACTACCGTTTTCTTCACTTCAAGTTGTTTCTTCATTGATCCAAGATATGTTTCACACCGTTATAACATCGTGGCTTTAATGTTAACCAACAATATGGAATGAAGAGAACATTTGCTGTAATAGGTATTTCTATAAACCCCCCCCCCCCAAACCCCGGCCCTTCTTTTTTAATTAACTTTATTAAACACATCCAATTTTATTCGTGTGTATGCTTTGTCTTACTGTAAGGTTTTTATTATATTTTAGAACAAAGAACTCTGACATTAATTAGTTTTTATAAAGTAATAAAACGTTTGAGTTTTTATTTCTATTTCATGATGCTCCTGGGTTTTTTTTGTGGCTGAGTACTTATTTTTTATTGTTAGATAATGAGGGTTTTTTCATAATAATTATAGATAAACTTATTTTTTTAACCCCCCTGTCGTGGTAGTGATGAGTAAGGTAACATTAAGAAGGATTGGCCCCAAATTTGCGTGAAGGGAAATTGAGTAACAATTTATCAAACACAGGGTCATGATGGTTGTTAAAAAAAAAGTTAAGATTAAAAAAGTTTAGCTGTTGAAAAACTCATTTCCTCTATAAATTTTCATTTCAATCAGCGTAGAGATTTAATTCAAACAGGAACTAAGGTTTCTAATTAAATAAGAAATTGTAAGTAAATTATAAATATTAATAATCGTATTATTATACAAGTGTCACAATTCCACCCCGCCAACCCCCTTACGTTTTTGACGGTATAGTCACGGGGTAGAAGTGACATATACGACACTAACATAATAATAGATGTATATGGAAGTTATTCGAAAGAGTTAATGTTATTACAGTTATCGTTACTACAGTCTTACTAGTAGTTCTGTGAACAGTAGACCTCCCTCCATGTTATTATCGTTACTACAATCTTACTAGTAGTTCTGTGAACAGTAGACCTCTCTCCATGTTATTATCGTTACTACAGTCTTACTAGTAGTTCTGTGAACAGTAGACCTATATCCATGTTGTTATCGTTACTACAGTCTTACTAGTAGTTCTGTGAACAGTAGACCTATATCCATGTTGTTATCGTTACTACAATCTTACTAGTAGCTCTGTGAACAGTAGACCTCCCTCCATGTTATTATCGTTACTACAGTCTTACTAGTAGTTCTGTGAACAGTAGACCTCCTTCGTTGTTATTATCGTTACTACAATCTTACTAGTAGTTCTGTGAACAGTAGACCTATATCCATGTTGTTATCGTTACTACAATCTTACTAGTAGTTCTGTGAACAGTAGACCTCCTTCGTTGTTATTATCGTTACTACAATCTTACTAGTAGTTCTGTGAACAGTAGACCTATATCCATGTTGTTATCGTTACTACAATCTTACTAGTAGTTCTGTGAACAGTAGACCTCCTTCGTTGTTATTATCGTTACTACAATCTTACTAGTAGTTCTGTGAACAGTAGACCTATATCCATGTTGTTATCGTTACTACAGTCTTACTAGTAGTTCTGGGAACAGTAGACCTCGCTTTTTACATGGGGATTTTAAATGAGATTTAGTTTAGTTTAAAAACTATTTCTTATCATTAGAAAGTGTCTAAAGAATTTTCTTTAACATGTCTTTTATATAAAATAAAGTTCTGGAAAACATGTCAAATCTTCGAAATAAAGGGAATAAATGAATTTACAAACCCATTAGTAATTTCTTAGACCACGTCTAATCCCATTAATATAGTGTTGTAAACCTCTTGGAATGTCTAGAACGAAACTTATTTAATAATAAGCCAAAACTTGAGCAAATTAATGCAAACTTTTTTCTCCAATTTCTTTATTAATAATCTACTTTCCGTTTGCTAAAAACACCATCACATTATTAATTATTTTTCTCTTTCATAAACATTTTTTTTAAATGTTGGTTTAAATATTTTCTCACCTTTTATCTAAAGAGATAGTTTTCTATATTTCGTTTTGTAATTTTTTTTAATAAGGTTACTTTTAAAAATATGAATGTAAGGAAAGGGAAATTATATTTGAAAAATAGTGTAAAGTTTACTCTGCCCTACGCGAAGGAAATTGCGTCTCTGCACTAAAGGATTACTAAAAGTGATTTGTTTCCTCTGAAAAAATAACAATATTATTTATGTTTTTTTATATTTTATTTGATTTAATAAACAAATATAAGAAGCAATGAATATCTGAAATATTGTTTAATTTTTATAGGGAAGAACCTATTATAAAACAAAAAAACTTTTTTTTTGCGTTTAGTATTGATATTGTTATATATATATATATACATACAGGTACTATATACCCGCTTCGGTGGCCGCATGGTCTAACGCGTTAGACTGCCGATTTCAGGGAGATTGAAGTTCGAATCTCGGTCGAGTGTACTGAGGTGTGTTTTTTTTCAAAAGGTTTCCAACTATTCTTCCACACTAATGCAGGTACACATCATATAGATATAACCTTACTAATCCATTAAACTACTAACGTGCTTAGACCATAATCGTATAACCCGAAAGGGTAGTAAGACACGGTGGTAAAAATGCTTTGTTATTTGTAGCCCATTTGCAATGGATGACAAGAAAAAATGTTTCCTCTTGAAGGCCCATGGCCCTGTAGAGTGCAAGTCTAAGCCCTATTTTGTTGGATGGTGGGAGGGAGGGTGAAAGGTGTGGCGTGGCTTCACAACCGACCAAAGTATCCTTCCGCACCAACAATAAAAGATGGATCATGGAATCCTTAGATGGCGCTAGCTACCTGACAGGTCTTTAAGAAAAAACATACGTTTGGAAATGTAAGTTTTCTCGAAAACGAGTTAAACTTTTATGTTAATATTTTCAACACACCTTCTAAGATAAAGTATTGATGTTTATTAATTGTTACATTTTCTGATTTTTTGTTATGAAACCAGCAATTTTCAATTGAAAAACGTCAATTTTATCGATATTTGATCACTGTTAAAATTATAGAGGTGTGTATATAAAAAGTATAACTTAATCAACATGCCTCTATTCTTAAACAAATAGCATTTGAATACCTTTGAAAATAAATTTTCTTGAATATATTACCGAATGTGTACCAGGCTTTAGGGTGCATTATCTCAGTTTTACAAACATTATTATTTTACATGAAACAACATGTCGCCGTGAGATATTAGCATAGACTACTTGCACGACAGACTTACAAAGTTAGTTGCATAGTCTAAAAGGAGTTTTATGAACTCGTCAAAGTCACTTCGCTGGACAGAATCTATGATGTAACTGCGTGGTTAATAAAAGATAAATTTTGCAACGCTGGTTAGTCAATTTTGCCAGTAGCTCCTTCTTACCCCAGATCACCACCCTTGGTGACATTTAGTGGTGAAGCTTTAAATTTTTTACTGTCTCATATAAATAGAAATTATTGTAATAATGAAATTTTTCGAACTCCAGATTATGACGAATCTTTACGTTTTGTGTCTGTCCGAATTAAGAAAATGAATTTTACAATTCTGTCTGTCTCTATGTCTACCTCTATATGTTGTATTAACACAGATATAAAGAGGTTGAATGGATTTTGTCAACATGTGATATTTAGATGTTATAAGGCAATATCTTGGGAAAGTTTTTGATTTTAAGTCCAGCCCTCAAATAAAGGGAAGTTTACCGATGAGTGATTTTCTTTGTTTCAAATGTTTCAAAAATGGATTTAAGGACTTTGTTTAAAATTTATATCTATAGAATGTTTTACTTGATAACATGGTATACTTTTATTTTAGGTAAATTCATTAAGGAGTAGTTTACTAATGAGTGATTTGCGGAAATTCAAAATATTTTGAAAATTGCGATTTTGTTTAGGATGTGGAGTGTTTGACATGATACAAAAAATGGTATAGTGTTTTTTTTTTTTTA
>CABFVZ010002291.1:71675-89984 GCA_902151445.1 Timema monikensis | reverse complement strand
TATATATATATATATATATATATATATAGAGAGAGAGAGAGAGAGAGAGAGAGAGAGGAATAACAAAGTAGTTTTACTAATAGTGTTTTTTTTTTCAAAACGCCTTACTACCCATCAGGGTTATATTTCTATGTACTAATATTACGATAATGTGTTAGGAATCAGGAAGGTTGAATATAGAGGGAATTTATTCACATTTAAATGGAGGGCGAGTGGAAAAACATTTGGGAAAAAAAAATCCCTTCCCACTGCAACCTACTGAGATTCAAACCACAATCTCCCCGTCTTCAGCAAACTAGTCTAAGCACGAGACTAGCGCGTTAGACTGTGCGGTCAACGAAGAGGATGTCTAGACCTATACTTACCTAATTTTAATCGACCATACAACCGTCGTACCGGGTGCAGTAAGCCTGCCCAAAATAAAACATTTTAGGTTTGCTAAGTGTACCGTGACCTTGAGGCAATTGTCCCTTTTCATTTGGCGTGGAAATGCAGAGCCGTGGGAACAAACGGTTATCTGCAAGAATTTTTATTGTTTTGCAATTTTATCTTCGGAAACAGTTTGTTCAAGAATAGAAGCATGTTGATTAAGTTATACTTTTTATATACACACCCCTCCTCTATAATTTTAACAGTGATCAAATATCGATAAAATTGAAATTTTTCAATAGGAAACTGCTGGCTTCAAAACAAAAAAATAAGAAAATGTAACAATTAATAAACATCGACACATTATCTGAGAAGGGGTGTTGAAAATATTAACATATACATTTTCACTCGTTCACGAGAAAAATTACATTTCCAAGCCTATGATTTTTCCGCAAGACCTGTCCGGTAGGTAGCACCATTTACGGTTTCCGTGATCCATCTGTTCTTGTTTACACGGAAGGATACTTTGGTCGGTTGTGAAGCCACGCCACGCCACGACTTTTACCTTTCCACCCACCATCCCACAAAATTGGTTTTAGACTTGCACCCGACAGGGCCAAGAGCCTTTAAAAGTTTGCGAAACATTTGTCTGACCAACCAACAACTGAATAAAGGATTAGCGGCTAAAAATACAGTAACTAGGTAAGCGGAAATATTTACTTGTAGTGCGGGCCATTACCAGCAGCCACACGGCGAGTTCAGGCCAAGGTTTTTGCTGTTTTTATTTCAAAACTTTTTTAAAATCAAATATCGCTCCAGCAGCAACATTGTTTAATATTTTTCCCATGTTGATATAAACAGTTGTTGGATATCTGTCATAATCATAGCAGCATTAGATGATAAACTTTTTAAATGAAGAGAAAAAGTTGTCATTAAATTTCAGGACACCCTTGACAGATATTCAACAAATGTTGATATTACCTTGGGAAGAAAATTAAACTATTTTTCTAATGCAGTAATATTTGATTTATTTTGACCAATCTTTTTTTTTTCTATAAAGATTGAAAAATAAAACTTGCCTTCACTCGTGTCCTTTAAAGATGACATAACGATAATTTATATTTTATACACCCTGTACTCATCACCAGAAATTGTTAAGCTAGTCAGGTATCTTAAATTACGATGGGCAGAACATGAAGCGCCAGTGGAAGAAACTAGAACCGAGTTCAAGGTATTGAATGGCAAACTTAATGGGAAGACCCGTAGTTGGAAGAAGTAAGGTTAAACCATAAGTATCGTCTCCCACACTTTCTTTCTTTCTTACAGTGACGTCAGCTTCGGAAGAGTCAGGTAGCTAGATAAAGGAAAAACTGGTGAGAGGAGGGGGGAGGGGGGGGGACAAGGTGAACATTCCAAATTTTAATTGTACTTAAATGTTACTAATCATGTTAAGTTGTTCAGTGTGTTGGTGTAAAAATTATTAGTCACAAATTAAAGGCAACCTTATAAAATATTTTAGTTTTCCAAACCATTGAATAAATAAAAATAAACGGTATAGTGCAACGCACGGAATTTCTCCCTTTTTTTTAATCGTAAAATATATACATTTGCTAAAAATTCGTAGGATGTGTGGTTACAAAAACACTCCACCAAAGAGCATAAATAAAATAATGTACACTCTTATAGAAACACCGAGAAAAGAAGATCTATGTCAACATAAGAGAATAACAATAAATTACTGTATATTGGTTTTATAAAAGATTTTTATTTTTAATAAAAATCATTGTAAAATTGTAGTAGGCTAAGTTATTTAATATTTCAAATAGTTGCTGAGATATAATCAAAATTGGTGATTTCCATTACCCTTTAAGTCATTTTCATTGGTAAATGAGAATTTACCTTCTGTTATTAATGTTAAGGGTGACCTGGTGGTCTAGGGGTAAGGTGTCGGACTTCTATGCTGAGGTCCAGGGTTCAATCCTCGGTCCTGGCACAGATTTATCTGATTACCAAACCCTTCCTTCACCTCTGATAAGACGTGTATTAATCACAACTTTTGAACGTTTGGAATGCCAGGCCTACACCGTGGTTCGGATCCCAAGTTAAACTGTAGGTCCTCCATTTCATCTGTCAATCACCCTACCATTACACATTAGCGTAAGTGTGTATAACCCGAACGGGTAGTAAGACGCGGTGCTAATAATAATAATAATAATAATAATTTTAAGCACAAAATATAATATAAATAGATGTTCTCTATCCACCCTTCAGTGATCTACCTTTAATTTTAGGGTTAGACATCTAATTCCAGAAATACCTCTAGGGTACCTTATTAAAACCCTAGATACCGGGTTTTAGCCCGATTGGTCAAATGATTTTAGCTCTGGTTGGCGATACAGACAGAGAGATGGCATCGAGAAAACAACTTTTTTCGGTTTCAGTGTGTCATGAACTGTCGACATTTATCAAAATCTAGAGTTAGATTTTTTTTTTACGATCACACTATTTCTGTCACCTATGGATACAAAGAAAGTAAAAAGGGGACAGTAGTTTTTTAAAGTCAAGTTACAATTGTTTTATGTTATTTACGGGGAAAGCCATTATAAACTCATCGATAGGAACCTATTAACGTATTTGCCAATTAATAGCGTCCATGATATCAGTCCCAACTCATCTCGCACGAGTTTTGGTAGTAAAAGGGAAAGGAAAAGACAAGAAATGTGTGCAGTACATTCGTATTTGAATGATTACTCGACATTTCCCGCGGTGACGATGGGGGACAAAGCGACAAAGTTTCTTGTTAATAACTACAGTATGTCCCTGTTATGACAGAATGAAGATTTGTGTACAGTGCTTATCTGTGAAGACATTCTAAAATGGCCAAAAAACGGCCTTTTCAATGCAGTTTTTATCCAAATATCATTTAATATTTCAACAATGTTCAGTATTAGGAACTTCTATTAACTCTTTATCTCCATTAATGTTTAATCAGAAATGATCCACGTGCAATAGTGTCAGTGTAAATTTACTATTTCTAGCCGACTGTATCACAGAGTTGATTGACGTGTGATGCACGTGCTTAGATCGTGCATAACACGCCCTCTATCCATGTTGATATTCGTGTGGTGGGATAGTGAAAATAAATTAAGGCTGAGTGTGGGGAGCGACCGCTTTGTATATAGATTTGAAAGTTCTGTTCAAGCAAAAAGTAACCTGCTTCGGTGGCGGCATGGTCTAAGGCGCAAAGGTGATCGGATCTCTATCGTGTGTGCTGATCTTGTGTCCAAAATGCTTTTTCCACGTTCTCTCCAGAAAAATGCGGGTACACTTACTATAAATATAACCTTCTATATCCATAAAATCATTAGGGTAATTGTACCTAAACCTATAACCCAAACAAATAGTAAGACGTAGTGCTAAAAAGCAAAATAAAAGCTAAAAGTAAAGAAAAAAAAATGTAGATATACCTGTAACTAGCTATGATGATATACTTTTGTGTCCAAACATTTTAGTAACTGACTAATTAAAAACATTTTTATTCAATTTATTTATATTTTAAATTGAATTAAATTATTTAACAAATTGGAGAAAAAATAATATATTATTTCATTGACTAATAAATGTTCACCTGGGGTTGAACTGAGGTTCTATAATTCACGAAAAATAGCTAAATAATTCTTTCCCTCGCCCCCTTTGTTAAACTTCCCGCCAAAAGTCCGCTTTATTTATTCATATAAAAAAAACAGAAAAACTAAAATAAAAGGATAAATCAAAAAAGTCTCAAGAATTCTCAAAATATCTCATTGGTCATGGTATTAACTTCAAACTTCCCTTCCAACTTGAAAATCAAACGCGCTGAATCATTTTCAAGATGTAAATCTTATTAAGTTATTTCCTCCGATTATATTACCGGATATTTGCATCCTGTCAGAGAGAAAAAAAAAGAGCCTTTATATATGGTACGCGAGAGAGAGAGAGAGAAAAAAAAGAGGTATTTTACATTACAAAATTTTGAATATAACTTTTTTTTGACTACCGTAATAATTATCGTTTTCATTTGCACAAACAGAATAATAGCTTTGTTATTTACTCGGTGAGAGGAAATTAACTTTCCCCGGGTTTTTGTTGGGTGAAATTATGAGGTCGTTTATTATGTTATTATATTAACGACGTTGCCTAATTGGGCGAATTTCGAAGCTATTTAGCGAAGCTGCAGCTTAGCTTGACTCACTGTAAAAACTATCACACTCATATACGAACTATAAAGAGAGATAGAGGGAAAATTAGCAGATTACCCATGAATAGCGATGTGAAAAAAGTTTCGATACTTTACTAATATCGATATTTTCCCTTTCGATACTAGTATTTTTACTCGATACTTTTACTGATATTAGTACTCACACTCTGGTATCGGATCAGTATCGAAAGAAACAACTTTTATGTTATATTATGTTGGAATAAATATTTACTAAGAGTTAAATTATTATTATTATTAGCACCGCATCTTACAACCTATTCGGGTTGTACGCACTTACGCTAATGTGTAATGGTAGGGTGATTGTGAGATTAAATGGAGGACCTACAGTTTAACGTGGGATCCGAACCACGGTGGAGACCTGGGCATTCCACACATTCACAAGTTGTTATTAATACACGTCTTGTCAGAGGTGAAGGAAGGGTTTGGTAATCAGATAAATCTGTGTCAGGACCGAGGATTAAACCCCGGACCCCAGCACAGAAGTCTGACCCCTTACCCCCCTAGACCACCAGGTCACCCAACTAAGAGTTAAAGAAAGGTACAAAATAGATTGGGAAAAAATATATTACTAATCATATTTAGCTATTAAATAAATTTTCATGAGCTACATTTTGAAAGCTGATTTGGTAAAACCTTATCTATAATACCTTCTTATACATAAAATAGACGCGAAAGACCTAAATATAGAATAATATGGTCGTGACGACACGCCACGCCTTTAACCCTCCCGCCCACCATCTCACAAAAAAAGGTTTTATATTTACACTCGACAGGGCCAAGGGCCTTAATAGTACAACGTGACAAATGTATTTTTTTTTGTTGCTAAATTCTTATAATTCTAAGTGAATTGATGAGAAAATAAAAAGGTTGATGAATAACTGCCAAACAACTTGGTTATTGAAAGTGAATATCCCCTGGTGCCATCCCATACAAGGTAGTTTGGCACGATTTCAAAAAAAAAAGATTCTTTTTTTTTTCCTTCTTTAGAAAGTGTCTGAATTTTTTGGACACAATATATCTTTATTAAACAAATTAAGAAGATTTTGCTGTGATGCCATTTTTGTTAGAGATTAATTTATTTAGCACCACGTCTTACTACCTGTTTGGGTTATAAGCTTAAGTACTAGTTACGCTAATGAGTAAAGGATTGTGAAGGTTAAATTTAGAGGAAGTTTAACTACATTTTCATGGAAAGAGAGTGTAAAAACCATTTAGGAAAAACCATCCCCAGTTCACACGACAGAGATTCGAACCTCGATCTCCCCGTCATTGGCAGTCTGCCTCAACGTGAAACTATAGCGTTAGCCAACTACGTCACCGAAGCGGGTTTTTAATATTAATTATTACACTAGGATATTATAAGTTAGGTGATAAAAAAAAGGAAAGTTTGATTTTAATTCATGATTCAATTTACAAAAGTTATTAGAGTTCGATCGAGCATATAAGATTTTTATTTATTTGAGGTATTTAACGTACACTTTCTAAGCCGACTGTTTATATCAGCACACGATAATTTATATGAGGGAGAGCAAAAGAGAGCTACCAATTTTGCTGGGGAAGGTATTTTCCCAAACCTTCCAGGGTTTTTTTACACGCCACAATCGACATGGGACCGAAGGCTTTATTTAACTTCCGAAGGAAATTGTGCTACAGATTTGTTTCAATCAATAAAAATCCGTCAACCCAAGCTGGGTTTGAACCCATAGACATCAGGCCCTGAAATGACCATCGAGGTTAACAAACTGCTATCCGTATGTACTGTAAAAATTTATCAGATCAAGATAACTGACCATCGCCGATACAACTGTCCACCCTCTTCTAAAGTAACTGCGATATTCGTTGCAAATACTTATTTTGTTGACTCACAGTTACCCATTAAATCTTTAATTTACTATTGATTTTGTTTTCCTTAACGCAATTCCGAGCTGGTTTAACTAGCGTATAACCCGCCTCGGTGGAACAGTTGGCTAACGCGCTTGTCGTGTTGAGCTCGACTGCTGAGGACAGGGAGATCGAGGTTCGAATCTCGGTCGGGTGAACTAGGGGTGGTTTTTTCTAAATGGTTTTTCACTTTCCCTCCACGCAAATGCGGGTTCACTTCCTCTAATTAAACCTTCCCAATTCCTAATCCATTAGTGTAATTAGTACTTAAAGCGTATAACCCGAACGGGTAGTAAGACACGGTGGTAAAATAATAAAAAGAGAAAATCTTTGTGGTGCATCGCACCATTTATTTTTTAATTTATACAAAAATTATCGAAAAGAATCCGTCCAAGCTTTAAGGTGGAGGGGGACGTGAAAAAAGGACAATGTTTTTTTCAGTTTTAATTTTAAAAAAACTTTTTTTTGTTGCCAAAATCAAATATTTCTCCAATAGAAACAAAGAGTTTAATTTTCTTCACACGGTGATATCAACATTTGTTGAATATCTGTCAAAGAGCATAATGAAATTAGATGAGAAAGCTTTTTAAATGAAGAGAAAAAGTTGTCATTAAATTCCAGAACACCCTCAACAGATATTCAACAACTGTTGATATCACCGTGTGAAGAAAATTAAACTTTATATTTGTACTGCAACAATATATTATTTATTTTGGCAAAAAAAATAAAAAAATGCTTACCTATAAAAATTGCGAAAACACTGACCTTCCCCCCCCTCCCCCTTTAATCACATCTTTAATACCTAGGTACAACCACAAACAAATAGTCAATAGCTCCGGACTATGTGATATTTATTCTTTACTGACTGCAAACGTTGTTTGCGTTTGAACGGCGAATGGGCTTGGCAGAAATAACGAGTGAAAAACCGAGAGTCATTTACGAAGGAATAAAAAAAAAAAAATGCTATCGGGAACTGTTTGGGCGCCTACAAATACACAAATACCACAAGATAAAAATCCAATCTGCACCCAAATACTTTAACTCCGTGCTCGCTACGTCCAACACGAGGTTGACACACACAAACAAAAAGTTATATTTAAGGAAACACAGACCGATGAAGAAACCATAACCGCCGGCTTTTAATTACACCAGACTTTCATCTTATCAACATTTATCAAATGGCATTTATAACCGAGCATCCCCACTACAACCAGGATTTGCATCAAATCTTCCTGCTTCAACATATATTTCTTTTATCATGAAACTTTGTTTTCAAAAATATTATCACATATATATAATCTAACGTAAACGGTTTTTTTTAATGAAAATATGACTATTAAATTTCAACTTTATTTTACTTACTTACTTTATGGCATTAGGAACTCGTTGCTTCACTTTGAAAAAGTTCGCCACCTATCCCTATCTTGAGCTAGTCCTATCCAGTCCACCTCATTACTCCTTATCCCTATCTTGAGATACAGTCAACTCTCGATTCTACGACCCCGGGAAAAGCGTCCTTCTCGAAGTAACGACCCTTTTTTAGGGAACCGTGAAAAATGTGGGAGAAAAGGTTTGAAAAGTTTAAGAAAATCGGCTGTAAAATGTGTTTGTTGTATTTATTTAGGTCGCTGTGTTGTAATTATCTTTGTGAGCGCTGTATTACTAGTATCTGGGGTGGGTCAGGTATAAAAATAGACACCCCCTCATCAATGCCAGCCAATAGCACTCGACTCTGTCCACCCCCTCCCACAAGCAAGACAATGTTTCCCCACGCGCGACTGCCTTTACATCACGCGCCAGGCTTGCTTTTGCCATTGTTATTTCGATTCTCGAATTGGTTACTATTTTGGTTTGATTTTGTGAACAATTTATGATGAACCATGCTATTGTTTAACATTGTTATTTTAATTTGGTTACGTTTTCGGTTGGATTTTGTGAACGATTTTTGATGACCCGCGCTATTTGTTGTCTAAAAAATGCAATTTTTTCGTATGAAGGACAGGAGTGGAACAAAATATGTTAAAATTCCAATAACGACCCCTTCGAAATAACGACCCTTTTCCAGGGAACCGTGAAAGGTCGTAGAATCGCGAGTTGACTGTAGTTATTTACGATACTATAAGAAGAGTGGGTGAGAAGAGAACCATTTTGGATGTGATTCTTCGGTACAAATCAGACAGGACACATCCTTAGGAGGAACTGTCTTCTGTATGACGTCATAGAGGGAAAGGTTGAGGGAATGAGGAGCTTAGGAAGGAGGAGGATTCAATTATTAGACGACTTGAAGAGAAGAAGAAAATTCTGAGAGCTGAAGGAGGAGCCAGAGGACAAGGTGCGCATTGGCGGTCTAAGTTCACTGACAAAAGGAATAGACCTGTCGTAAGACAGAACACCTAATAATAGTAAAATAATAAGCTCATAATTTTGAATAAAATTATTTCAAGATTATTTTTTCACTATTTCTATTTACTAATTACTTTCCTTAGGTACTTGAACGTGCATTATTAATCTTCGTACTAAACTCACTTTTAACATTACACTTCTCTTCATCTTCTTCGCACACTCAAGTTATATAAATATGTCTCCAAACCCTGGAACCCTGCTAGGAAATAACTTCTCTAAAATACGGAAGAATAAATAACTCAACTTCATTTAAAAAGAGACTCCCCCTCCCCCCCTTGTACACTTTATTAGTAAGATGATCAAACTATGAAAAATATACCTTTACAATATTTGACAAACCAAAACAATAAAAATTACTCTTCTTGTTTCTTTATCAATTCGTAAATATTTTACAAGACCAACCATTTTTATTCATGCGTATTTATTGGTATTTTCTAATGTATCCTTTGTAGATATACTAAGATAGACCATCTCGTTCAAAGAAAGAATTTCAATTTCTATGTAAAAATTTAAATTACTCCTTCGGGGAAAATAAATAGAGTTAGAATTTCTTATATTTCCTTCCGGAACTTACTTTGTTTCAATATTCCTTTCGCGATAGTGTTCTATATCTTGTTTCCTTGTATCGAGAATAAAACGATACTTGTGTGTTTTGTCGATAAACTCGAATCGAGAAACTTTGTTCCTTATATGACCAAGGGGCTTTTGTTTATTTGTACTGTATTATTTTTTTAAAAGCCATATACAATCAAATATGAAATTCACATATCGAATTAGAAAAAAAGAAGAAGAGTGAAATACATATAATCAATTTGTGTTTGGGAGAGGAGGGGGGGGGGAGGAGGTAATTTCACTATTCTAAAAATAAATAAAGGATATATTTGCTGCAATGTTGGCTCAAGGTTTTCATGCAACCTTAGCGAGGGTTAAAATGGGTTCCCCCAGTTGTATTTTGTATAAAATAAATAAATCATACTCCATTCATTACGCAAAATAATAATAATAATCATCAGAGTTTCAAAACACCGGACAGTAAAAAAATATAAAAAAGTGGTGCCTCTCATGGACGCCCATAAATAGGTTTTTTTTGTTAATTATTATATTATTATTATTAGCACCGCGTCTTACTACCCGTTCGGGTTATATGCACATACGCTGATGTGTAATGGTAGGGTGATTGTGAGATGAAATGGAGGACCTACAGTTTAACGTGGGCTCCGAACCACGGTGGAGGCCTGGAATTCCCCACATTCACAAGATGTCTTGTCAGAGGTGAAGGAAGGGTTTGGTAATCAGATAAATCTTCAGATAAATCTGTGCCGGGACCGAGGATTGAACCCCGGACCCCCAGCACAGAAGTCTGACACCTTACCCCCTAGACCGCCAGGTCACCGACGTTAATTATTATAAAACATTGTGTATTTGAGATTTGACTTCAATTTGCTATTAATTTTGAAACATCAAAAATCCGAGGTAACAGAGATATAAATGATAAAATATAGATTTCCCCCATTTCCTCTTTAAAAAAATATTTTTATTTTGTTCTGTTCAATAAACTAGCGAAAAATATGGTTTTTTTTTCAATGGGTTCAGCTACAACTAGATTTTTATTTTTCAGAAACTTTTTTTTTACGAGAATTGGCTTTTAATATTCATATAATTATCTCAGAATTATGTGCAGATGCTCTATAATTCCTTCCCGCAAGGTTAAATTCCTGAAATTTTCTCTCTGGACTCCAACCCCCCCGCCCACCCCCTTGGAAAACCCACATCGACACCCTTGGTTCCTCTCCCCCAACCTTCATCAATGTGCGCCAATATATTAACATTTTTTTCTTCTTTTTTTGTGAGTTGGTCGTCAAGGGGTAAGGTGTCAGGCTTCTGTTCTGGCGGGGTCCGGGGTTCAATCCTCGGTCCCGGCACAGATTTATCTGATCGCCAAACCCCTTCCTTCACCTCTGACAAGACATCTTGTGAATGTGGGGAATTACAGGCCTCCACCGTGGTTCGGAGCCCACGTTAAACTGTAGGTCCTCCATTTCATCTCACAATCACCCTACCATTTACATATTAGCGTAAGAGCGTATAACCCGAACGGGTAGTAAGACGCGGTGCTAATAATAATAATAATAATAATAATAATAATAATAAAAATAATAATAATCTCTTATTTGGGGGGGAAGGGGTGAAGGGGTGAAGGGAGGGGGTTTTAACCCACAAGCATCAGCTCCTGAGGCGAGAACTATAACCCAAAACCACCAAAATCGACAGCCCAACCAATAAAACCTACTCAATTCATGAGTGCATAGTGGTTGCAACATGTTTAAAGTGTTTTATAAATTGTAATTGTGAAAATAAATAATGAGTTGTGGTAATATATTTATCGTTTTAGTGCTTTAATCCTCTAATTTCCGAACTGTCCGGATGCAAAGCAGCCCCAGTTAAGCCGGAATATTTTCTAAAAAGGTCCTTCTCAATTTAATTATTTCGTAGCTTGAGTTCATAAAATATTCAACAAATAATTGCGTTGCTGAAAAAAGATTGCATAAATAGTTAAGTCTACCTCTCCAGTTTACACGCATATGTGATAATTACTCTAATGGGTTGGGGGTTAGAGGTACCCGTATTTACGTGGAAGGAGAGTGGAAAACCAAATGGTACAAACCACCCTCAGTGAAGCCGACGAGGATCCTAACCCTCCAATCTCCCCGTAATCAGCAGGCCAGTATAACACGAGAGATGGACGCCTTAGACTATTCGGCCATTGAAGTGCGTAAGTAACTCTTGAAAGCTGAACAAATACGCCGCGCAGTCTCTAAAGGTACCAGTCTGGGGAAGGTGGGGGGCAGGGGAGGGGGAGGGGGGAGGGGCGTGGGAGAGGGGGGTATCATGTAGTATGGATCAGATTGTGGGAGAGGGCATATTTCGACCATTCTAATCACATTAGTTATGGTGAATTTTAAAATAAAGTTACTGTTTTCATTAATAAAACATAGCTGATATATAAAATCACTGAGATATCGATTCTTACAAAGCTCAGAGTCTTTCTTCATTCATAATTTAAGGTAGAGTCTGTGATTGACGTGTGGTTATCATCAGATACTAAGAGTCGTCGTTGATACCACAGCTACTCTCCACTCGGGTGGGCGGATTAATTTAAATAGTTTTAATGTGGTCTCCTTAATACATAATATATTCCCTTTGTTAAAATTATTTACTCCTTGTACGTTGATATTCAATAAAAACTAGTCTGTATTTCCAGTGGTTCGGACCTCTGGAAGGAGAGATGTGGAATTTAGGACATTGCTCGTGCTTATTGCATAAAGGTTCATCCATTTTCTAATAGGTACTTCACACTTTAAATAACTTCCTATGTCAACCACACTATACATATCCTCCTGTGACAATAACAATATACATAGCCTCATGTGACAATAACACTATACATATCCTCCTGTGACAATCACACTATACATATCCTCCTGTGACAGCTACACCATAAACACAGTCATTTCAATATGACGCAAGCAACACCCCAGTGTCGTGCAACACACTCCACCTAGGCAACACCGCACTAGCCCGTGGTATGCAACAGATGCCTCTTGTAATTCTGACCTCAGTGGTTAGAATTCACAATCGATCTGGCTGTATCCCCTCTGGGTATTGTTCACAAGGGAACAGCCACGTGGTCACTGTGGATCACATCGTTTAGTTCGAACCACAGATTACACCGGTCTGTGAGTATTATATGTCAAAATATTGTCTGGTACACTCGGACAGTGGATAAATGGTCTAAGGCGGTGATTCACCACGGCGGCCTATCAAAGAGTCCGCAGGGTCCCACGAATTTTAATATTAACAGTGAATCAAAGAATTTTGATCACATTATTATACAAAAAATTGAAAATCAAAAGCTCAAATAAGTCATAACCATACTTTGCTGTATTACTTTTCTTGGTAGTACATAGGACTAATGGAAAAATAAATCTGTACCAACCATAAGTCAAAGAATTTTATCTTGAGATAGTTCTATCCAGTCCATCTCATCACACCCTATCCCTATCTTGAGCTAGTTCTATCCAGTCCACCTCATTACACCCTATCCCTATCTTGAGATAGTTCTATCCAGTCCACCTCATTACACCCTATCCCTATCTTGAGATAGTTCTATCCAGTCCACCTCATTACACCCTATCCCTATCTTGAGCTAGTTCTATCCAGTCCACCTCATCACACCCTATCCCTATCTTGAGATAGTTATATACAGTCTAACTCATTACACCTTATCCCTATCTTGAGCTAGTTCTATCCAGTCCATCTCATCACACCCTATCCCTATATTGAGCTAGTTCTATCCAGTCCATCTCATCACACCCTATCCCTATCTTGAGCTAGTTCCATCCAGTCCAACAATAAATTACCTCCATGGTTTGATTAATTTTATGACGGTATTCGGTAGTTGGGGAAATATCCAGTGTAACCGATGTGTTTTTAATTGCCTAATAGCTAATATCCATACAAAACATTTGAATCACAAAGGTAAGCGAGGACACACAAACACACACAAACACATACACAATACACACACGAACACACACACAATACACACACGAACATCCGCGGCGCTGTGTTTGCTAAGAGGATTACAAAACAAATTGAGGTTTCATATGCATTACAAGGATTAAATTATTAGTACACAATCAAAAATTGATTCCATTTGTGTTTTAATAACATGTTTAGTGACTTTAAAAATGATAATATTTAAACACGAAACAAATTTTGATTTATCATATAAAGAAATCCACCTTCAGTACATTCAATCGGGATTCGAACACCAACCTCCCCTTCATCGGCCAGGACAAGACGTAAAGAACATTAACTTCATATTCGTCAATTTTGCCAAAATTATAAAGATGTACTTTACCTGAAATATAAGTTAAATTTTTTTTAAGGAGTCCATAAAGGAGCCAACTTTTTTAATTTTACTTTTCCCCTCTTTCTACTCCGAGGAACATTTAAAATTTTTTAAACTATATTTAATATGATATATTCATAGAAGAACACTTTTAAAAAAATCTATCGATTATAAAATATTTGACATGGATATTTTTTTCGCTTTTTCCCTAGTCCTCTCTCCATGGATCTTGGCTCGTTTTTAAATTTAACTGTAGACCTTGCCTGCTTCAGTGGTCCCATGGTCTAAGCGGTCACTCTCGCAATAACCTAATATAACGATGACAAGAAGATCTGGGTTCGAATCTCAGTCAGGTGTACTGAAATGTTTTCCCTAGATTGTTTTCTACTGTCCTTCCAAACAAATACTGGTACACTTCCTCTAAATATAACCTTTATAATCCCCAAAACCGTTAGCGTAATTAGTAAATAAGCGCATAACCAGAACGGGTAGTAAGACGGGGTGATAAAAAATAAAAAGAGACAGCCCTGGTTATTATTTTAGGCTACTAATACAGGGTGTCCAACAAAACTATATATTAAAATTCCCTGACTTTTATGGGTTTTCCAGATACAATTTTCAACTTTTACAGTAGCTAAATGTTACAAACATTATTTTATTAGGATCACAAATTAAATAATGTAATTATATTTCTATACACATACATAATCTGAAATTGTATCAATGACAGAGTTAAAGAATGTCAGTCTATATACGTGTGATCTAAATTAGAGATCAGTTAGATCCTATTGAGTACACCAGTGCAGTCTAAAATTGTTTTTGAGACACATTCATTTTTAGTTTCTTCTTATTCAATAGTATAATTGAATTCCCTCGTATGCGCATAGACATAACTTTGACTAAAAACGCGCACAGAAGGGTAGAATGATGTCGCAAAAAAATCACATGTTGGTTTTGAGAATTGAAACTAGTACACTCAATTGTGTTTTAAAAAAAAAGATTCGCAGTAACTATTAACTAGTAGAAAAATGTTGTTTTAACTATTGTAAATGAAAGTTTTGTACAATTTTAGTGAATATGTGAAAATTTCAGAAATTTGATCATATTCCCTGACTTTTCCAAGACCTTTCCCTGATCAAGTAAATTCCCTGACTTTTCCCTGTTTTCCAGGTCACTGGACACCCTGTATTAACAACTTTATTTTCTACCTCACTTAAAATTTTAGCCCCCGGATACTATTAGGTCAAACCTGGCAGTAAAGTCGAATCAACGTTGATATATATATATATATATATATATATATATATATTCTAGAAGTTTCTCCCATTCATAATCCTAATTTATAACTGCTTTCACTTTTATATATATTACTAAACAGCCCCATGTACAGAACCTTTCATTGAAATTTGAAACTGTATTTTTCATTTTTGCGTTAACTACCCTTGCGTGGTGTACTATACCATAGGTTCCAAATTGCGCCACCAAAAAACAACCCCCTTTCCAATGATCCATAGTTGCTGCGGAGCTCACAGTATGATAGAGGAAGTGGTTGAGGGGAAAAAGGGGGATGGGGGTGGGGGCGGTGAGATGACAAGCTAACATTAATCACTCCCTTAAGGACCTAGGTGGTGTTTTTTTTTAGTGAGAAACGCGTTCGCATTCTCATACGCCAACCCCTTTTCCCTCATCCCCCCCCCCGTATCCCCACCCTACACAAAAAAAAAACTTCCAGGAATTATGTACTGCAAACTAGATTCTTCAGCACCTCCATGAATAAAGAAGAACAACAATTTTTGCGTCAGTGAAAAGTGAGTTAAAAAAATAAAGAAAGGGAAGGTTGTGTTTTTCAAATGAGTGAACTTTTTTAAGTCAACATGTCGGCTTCTCTCTTTTTATTTTAGAAACTCGATGCAATTATGTTAAAAAGTGAGTTGTAGTCTCTTTCTTTCTTTCTTTTATAAAAATTATATTTGTGTAAACAGGTTGTTTCAGAATAATGAAAGGACTTTATCATGAATGGTGAAAATAAACGAGTATCTATAGAGCAACGACGGTAGCTGAAAGCTAACAAAAGGTTCTTTGATGAAAACATTGTTCGAAATTACCTAATGTCAACAATGGCAAGACATACTCGCCCTAACGTTCTAATATTGTGTGTTATAGATTATAGATTTTTTAAATAATTTAGGTTTATTGGGAACTACTCTTAAATAAGTTTTACTCATAAAAACAAACACATATTATTAATCAAAATAATACCTCTTCATATATTAATTTAAAACTATGTTCAAATATATTTTAAAAAATTTCAAAATTTTAAATAAAAATTATTTGTAAACTGATCCAAAATTAATTGGTATTTGTAAAAATAAAAAATAAATTCTTGTTTATCATTTTAAATCAGTTTTCAAGGTCAATTTCCAAAACATTATAATTTTTTATAATTTGTTACAACTTGTGAATGTGGGGAATGCCAAGCCTCCACCGTGGTTCGGATCCCACGTTAAACTGTAGGTCCTCCATTTCATCTCACAATCACCCTACCATTACACATTAGCGTAAGTGCGTATAACCCGAACGGGTAGTAAGATGCGGTGATAATAGTAATAGTAATAATAATAATGATTTGTTGTAAGTAATCAAACCTTAAATTAATTCATGTTAGATAAACAATTATACATTGTTATTGATATAAAATACTCTCGTAATATAATTTTTTTTAAATCGCTAAATCCATTCAAACTAAAAATTGAAGTCCTCATTAAACTACCCATAACCAAATTTCCCTCTCAAAACTAGTATACAACTTTATTTGTCATTTTCTTGTCAAACACTCACAAGACCAATTTGGAACTCAATCGTTAGGGCCATTTGATACGTATTGCCAGTTTTGGAAAAATCTGTAATCAGTAAACTACCCAAAAATGAGTTTTTACCCTAAAAACGAGTATACCCTCCAATGATCTGCAAGATGATCACTCTTCAGAGATCGGCATGTGTGTAATCGGTACTCCATATTATAATTGATGAAAATATGGGTTTTCCCTTTCACAGTGAAGAATTAACGGTCTGGGGACTGGATGTTGTACCCGTCCTAGTCTTAAGTTATATTATAAGACATATGAAACTACGACAGGCTAGTGGAAAATATATGGCTTGAATAATAAACTAACCACAGGCTGGAAACAGTAATGGATGGAAAGTCTAGTCTGGTCAACTTGTGACCAACTAGGTTTCGAATCCCAGGCCGCTGTAATAAGATGGCTCTTGCAGAGTGTTTTATCACCTTCCCTCCACACAAGTGCGGGTACATTTACTCTCAGATTATATTTTCTCATCCATATTTCACTAGCGTAGTTAGTGTAATCGAATAAACCAAGTGGGTACTATGATGTCATCATGGATGTAAATATGTGGGTATTCTAGACAAGTACTAAGACGCCTTCATTAGTGTAAATATGTGGGTATTCTAGACAAGTACCAAGACGCCTTCATTAGTGTAAATATGTGGGTATTCTAGACAAGTACCAAGACGTCTTCATTAGTGTAAATGTGTGGGTATTCTAGACAAGTACTAAGACGTCTTCATTAGTGTAAATGTGTGGGTAGCCTGGAAAAGTGCCAAGACACCTTCATAAGTGTAAATGTGTGGATAGCAAAGACGGGTAGTAGGAAGCGGAGAACAAACCAGTTTTTGAATCTAAATATAAAAGTTTTTCAATCGGATGGACAACTCTTTGAAAAAAATCTATTAAAAAGAAAATTGTGTTAACTTTACTTAAAGAGGTAAAGTCAACACTACAAAGGAAAAAAAAACCGCTTCGGTGGCCACATGCTCTTAAACACTTCTCTTGCAATAAACTAAAATGGCGATGACGGAGAGATCATGGTTCGAATCCCGGTCCGGTGTACTGAAGGTGGTTTTTACCTAAATAGTTTCCCACTCTCTCTCTCTCTCTCTCTTTCCACGCAACTGCGGGTACACTTCCTCTGATTAAACGTTGATAATTCATAACCCATTAGCGTAATTAGTACATAAGAATATAACATGAACGGTTAGTAAGACGCGGTGCTAAAAAAAAAAAGACATAAGAAAGTAATCATGTAAGTATCAGGTGCACCAACAGGACCAAACATAATAAAAGCAACACCGTCTTCCTTGGGGAACAGCTAATATATTTTCTTTTACGGCTTTTCCATTTTCTCACCTCCTTCCACCCCCTCACCACCGTCACCCGACCAACCCACTTTTGCATTTCGTATGCTATTCTGTTCACGTACGTTTTTATTTTCTCATTTTCAAGAGTTTTCGCGCCTTTTCCTCCCCCCCTCTCCCCCCCTTTCCCCCGCCTTCATGTCTGACTGGTCGAGATGTACGAAATATAAGTTTTTGACAAGCATGTCTATTTTTTTTCTTTCAATTTCATCCTTCCCCATATTTTTTTTTAAAACTCCTTCACACCTCTCAAAAAATCAGCCTCAT
>CABFVZ010002291.1:55522-70004 GCA_902151445.1 Timema monikensis | reverse complement strand
TTAATCTCAGTTTTTTTTTAAACCGGAGTCGCTATTTTTTTTTTCATTCTAGTATATTCTTATTTTGTCCTCAGGCTGAGTTTTACCGCCGTTTTAGACCCACTGATCCATAGAGAAATCTGTAAGAGGCGGCAATCTAACCCGGGACCTCTGGATCTGTCTATATATGACTGGATTTATGGAGGTCTTCATTGTGTCTAGACGTTTCGGTAGACAGCACCCTTAACTAGAGTTATCTTGTTCCTCATATACCAATTAGACGATCAATAAACCTCATGTGGGACGTATTACTCTAAATACAAATATTATTATTATTAGCAGCGCGTCTTACTACCCATTCGGGTTATACGCACTTACGCTAATGTGTAATGGTAGGGTGATTGTGAGATGAAATGGAGGACCTACAGTTTAACGTGGGATCCGAACCACGGTAGAGGCCTGGCATTCCCCACATTCACAAGATGTCTTGTCAGAGGTGAAGGAAGGGTTTGGTAATCAGATAAATCTTTGCCGGGACCTAGGATTGAACCCCGGCCGTCAGCATAGAAGTCTGACACCTTACCCCTAGACCACCAGGTCACCCTTAAATACAAGTAGATTCGGATGACAGTGAATTGTGTCCCAAGCCACTTTCTTACCTTTTCAGTTTTTCAAATTTGGTCCTTTTTTTTTAACAAGTGTTTGTATTGAGTTCATGGTATATATAAGCTTTATTGTTCTTACAAACGTAAACTCTTACAGTCAGTCCACATCAAACTTCATGGAGTGCATTTCAAGCTAATTTTTTTTTAATACGCTATTCTTCATTAAGAGAGTTCGTCATAGCAGAGGCCTAACTCAGCTCCCGGCTCGCAGGAGGTTTGGTAGTAAAAGGGAAAGGGAAAGACAAGAAATGTGTGCAGTACATTCGTATTTGTATGATTACTCGACATTTCCCGCGGTGACAATGGGGGACAAAGCGACAAAGTTTCTTGTTAATAACTACAGTATGTCCCTGTTATGACAGAATGAAGATTTGTGGACAGTGCTTATCTGTGAAGACATTCTAAAATGGTCAAAAAACGGTCTTTTCAATGCAATTTTTATCCAAATATCATTTAATATTCGAACAATGTTCAGTATTAGGAACTTCTATTAACTCTTTATCTCCATTAATGTTTAATCAGAAATGATCCACGTGCAATAGTGTTGGTGTAAACTTACTATTTCTAGCCGACTGTACCACAGAGTTGATTGGCGTGTTGCTTGTCACAAGAGCTCTTGTGTTTTTTTTTTAACTTTAAGATGATCAAGTCATTTAACTAGCTGAAATGAACCTAGCCTAACCTAACCTAACAAGTTCCTGCCAACACACCCTCCTAAGGACTAAATTATGACAATCCATAAATAGGGGTGGAACTCAATTCAATGTTTGGGACTCAATTCGTTAGTTCCCGTAGATTTACATGTTATCTTATATAAGATATAATTTCAGTTTCCTCACAGAGAATCCACATAATAAGCTAAACAACACAAGTTTATAGTACTGAGCGATGAAAGAAGTCACTTGATACCTCTCTGTCTCTCTCTTATGTCGCACGCACCATCCCTCCCCCCTCCCCCTTCCGCAGAAATCCAAGACCAATCACGTCAACTTCCCCCTCCAGTCCTGGTGACAGTTGATAGGAGGATTACTCGACCTTGGGGACAGCTTGCGAGAGAGAAAGAGATAGAACGATGAAACACCACCTTTCCCCTCCTCCTTTCGACTGACATCTCGCGTTTCGAAATAAATTAAGACGCCCGAAAAAAAATATATATAGAAGATAAAATCTATATTCAACGAAGAGATACAGACCCGAGTCCCATCTGTATGTTTTGGCGTCTGATAGAATTCCTGGCGATAGTAATATTAATATTAATAATAATAATATAAAAAGAAGTTGAATCCCGCAGCTGACTTGTCATTTTCAAATGTTGAGAGAAATCCTGTTAAAGACATTTGATAATTTCATTCTTTGGGGCCGAGATAAAGAGAAGCCTGCAAACGACATAAGGCGCAGATATGAAAATCTAACAAAGGAATATCTGTGAACAAGAAACAAGGAGAGAAATAGTATTGGCTTAAATCCATAGCTATCTATATACTAGTTCAGACATTTCGTGATTTATTTTCAAATATACAGTTTCACAACATTTAAAAAAAAAATGGACCTAAACAATTTTTATTTTATACCTTAATGGCGTCCATACATTCCCAGTCTAACGTGAATTATATAGACAGTAGGATATGGCTAATTCCACATTGATTAATTCGAAATTGTGTTTCGAAGTGTGTTTATATGTAGCATATTTTAAGAAAATTGTTTTAATGTTTGTGAGCCGCTACCTCAATACTAAAAAAAACCTGTTAATTCAAATTTTGGATACCTCGAATTATTTTAGATATCCTTCGAGATCGAGTTTAAAAAAAGTTTTGTTCCAACTAGATTTAAGATGAAATCCACATTTAAAAAAAAGAAGATTAGCTCAAAACGGTTGTTACATTTTCACAAAATTTACCTGAAAATGAATATAGTAGAATTATTATTAAGTGTTCTATCTCTCGACAGATCCGTTGCCTTGTCCAAATTGAGTCCTCAAGAATGTTCTAACAACAGCCAACTTTTTTTTTAGCTCCTGAAAATGTATCTTATTCTCTTGTTTTAGTTCATCAATCGGTTTCATTTGTCGAAACTATGGCCCGCTGTCACTATCCCACCTTGTCATTCAATAAACATCTTCTTCTAGTGATGTGACACGTCCAGTTGGCCTTTCTTCGTAGCATCCTCTTCAGCTGTGGGTTCTCTTTTCATTGACTCTTTCTAGAACTTCTTCATTAATCACTCGATCTCTCCAAATTACCCTCTCAATTCTCCAACAGCAACCAATAGAATAATATAGAGACATTAACATCCATCAATTCATCACCCGAGAATGAAAATGTTCTATGTCCGATTTTTCCATTTTTTGTGTAAAAGAGCAGTGAAGTTTGACCTTGCGTATAAAACCAATTTCACTAGATTATAACTAGAGTTTGTATCCTCTTAAGTAATTATATAGTAGTCTCAATTTCACCGCAGGTAAACCATTTGCATTCTAAATAAACGTAAACACCAACTATCTCCAATTTAACAATTTTGCAGATAGAACACTTGCATTCTCGGGTGACGAATTACTGTTTCCAGCCTGTGATCAGTTTTTTTAATCAAGCCATATATTTTCCACAGCCGGCTTGCTAGACCTGTCGTAGCTTCATATGCCTTATAATATAACCTAAGACTAGGACAGGAACAACAACCAGTCCCCGATCGTCAACTTATCAATGTGAAAGGGTAAACCCACATTTCACTAATGGTACACCTTTCGACCATGCCGGGAATCGAACCGGGGACCCTTAGCTGAATAGGCAGACAAGCTACCGACTGAGCTTAGGTATCAGATATAATTATTATTATTATTAGTACCACGTCTTACTACCCGTTCGGGTTATACGCACTTATGCTAATGTGTAATTGTAGGGTGATTGTGAGATGAAATGGAGGACCTACAGCTTAACGTGGGATCCGAACCACGGTGGAGGCCTGGCATTTGATTAATACACGTCTTGTCAGAGGTGAAGGAAGGGTTTGGAAATCAGATAAATCTGTGCCGGGACCGAGGATTGAACTCCGGACCCCCAGAACAGAAGTCTGACCCCTTACCCCCCTAGACCACCACGTCACCCGGTGTCAGATAGAAACAATAGCAGTAGACCACAAACGTATTTATAGGTACGTGAAACAATATTTCTAAACGGGTGACTAGGCGAGACCCTCGCATGCATGGCTGCTTCCCATGGACCACAGACGATCAGCTTCTCGGTTATCCGAGCAGAGCTTATGGGACTTTAGCGGTACACTCCCAGACCAATAACATAGACCTCAAACCTCAGTAAGATAATGTTTCCTGAACCAGACACGTGGTTGCAAAAAGGACTACACCGAATTAGAGAATTTTTGTTTAGCGCCACGTCTTACTACCCGTTAGGTTTATACGCCTATGTCTATGTACCAATTACCTTATTGGGTTAAGGATTAGGAAGGCTTAATTGAAAGGAAGTGCACCCACATTAGCGTGAAGGGATAATATAAACCATTTAGGAAAAAGCACTATCAGTGCACCCAGGCCGAGATTCGAACCTTGATCTCCCTGACCTCGGCAGTCTATTCTACTGCAAAAGTGACGCACTAGACCATGCGGCCTCAAAAGCGGGTGTATATATTCAAGTTAATAAAACACCTCTAGGAAATATTAATAGAAAAAAAAAGAGTAGAAATACGTAAGGGGAAGGGGGAAGTTACGTATTAAATATATCTGCAGACAGGAAATTGCAACCTGTCAACCAGTCATCGCCCCAGACAAATTCCGCCATTGAAAGGTAGTTTACTGCAGAGGAGCGGGCCGATTTTCATAGGAAAGGCCTTTTAAAAAATATAGACGTATTTATTTGCGGTCAACATTGAAAATATTTTACTATATTGTTATTGTTATTTTATAGGTATTGATATTATTAATCATAAGTGACCGCTGCAGATCACATGACTTGACGTATGGACACGTGGAAGTAAATCCAATAGCTTTTATAGCTGTCAGATAAGGTTCTTCATGTGGAAATTGAACCGTAGCCAAGTGGCAGATACACCCTCAATCTGGTTCGTAATATATGAGAGTTCAGTGCTTCGAGATTGAATATGGAACGTACTATGACTCCATTAATATTTCATTTACCCGCGTCAGTGGTCTAATGGTATAAGACGTCACTCCAGCCAATCGATTGGACTGACGGTGAACTGGAGATCTAGGGGTAAGATGTCAGACTGCTCTGCTAGGGGGTCCTGGGTTCAATCCTCGGTCTCTGCCTACCAATTTCGTGGCTAAAGTTATTTTCACATAACTTCCAGGGTTATTTTACATGCCAAAATCGACATGGGACTGAAGGCCTTACTTTCACGCCGAAGGAAGTTGTGCTATGCATTTCTATCGCTAAAGAAAAACCTGTCATACCCCGGCTGGGTTTAAACCCACGAACATCGGATCCTTAGGCGAGCAATTTACCTCAAGACAACCGAGGTCAACAAAACGAAATCGATTTTTTTAACAGGGACAACAACAAATTGAGAGATAATTAAGAATTGTTTTAGTGGATTTGAAACTTCAGCACCCTAATTCCCATAAGAAAGACAGAAATTTGAGTATATTATTATTATTATTATTATTATTATTATTATTATTAGCAGTGCCTCTTACTAACCGTTCGGGTTGTACTCACTCACGCTAATGTGTAAAGGTAGGGTGATTGGGAGATGAAATGGAGGACCTACAGTTTAACATGGGATCCGAACCACGGTGGAGACCTGGCATTCCACACATTCACAAGTTGTGATTAATACACGTCTTGTCAGAGGTGAAGGAAGTGGTTTGGTGTTCAGATAAATCTGTGCCGGGACCGAGGATTGAACCCCGGATCCCAGCACAGAAGTCAGACACCTGACCCCTAGACCACCAGGTCACCAATTTTGAGTCTAAATCCCTACAAGTAGGTGGCACCATTAATTTTTAACACTCGCGTTTGTACGTATGAACCAAAAATAAAGTTAAAAGCTAACGATGAGATCTCAGTCATATCTCTTTTTCTCTGACAATCGCAGATTATTTTATGGATCATATTTCCCTCTATTCCAATTTTGACCGTGTCTTAAATAAAAAAAATAAAGTATTTGAACATTGCGATATATTTAGCTCTAGGCTATTTTCGTTCCTATTCGGAATTCTTCTTCTACAAACAGCCGTTGGGTATATTCTTATATTCACCCAGTTTATTCACAATCCCCCATTATACCCCTTTTTCATCATTTTTCAGATTAAAACCCGCGAGCAGTCTACTTGAGAGTCTTCTATAAAGGAAAATTTACCTCATGGTATACCAAGAAAGGAATAATATTGGGTACCATTTTAATTCTTCTTCTTTATCGTTGCCAACAATATCCTAATCAAATGTTAGAATTCGAATCTGAGATCTACTTGGATTTGAAATTTCGAACTCGATTCGAAATTTTCAAACATTAAGATTTGTATTAGGATTTGATTTTTTTATATACATTTTTGACAGGCGTAAAATATAAACTGAACAATGTTATAAGTGATAAATAACTTTTTTAAAAAAAAAAAAAGAACCGTTTGTTATTTACTATCCGTTGTTTTTCCTCCCCACATAAGTACTAATTACTCTTATGGTTTAAGGATGAGTAAGGTTGAATTTAGAGGATATTTATATATATTGGCGTTGAGGTAGAGCTGAAAACAGTTTAAGGGCCCCCTACTCATCAGTACACAAACGACCGGAATTTGAAACCTGATCTTGATGTAGCCTGCAGTTCAGTCTATGATGAAAGTGATACCTTCTTAACCCATTAGATTACCGTAGCGCGTAACAACGGTTGCTAAAATTATACAGAACGGCAATTAAAATTCTGATTGGACATATTAACATAATGTACCCATCCAAATTTTGATTGATGGGTAAGTAATGCCGTATGTACCCGTACAAATGACATTTTTAAAGTATTATATTTTTCTATTCTTTATCATTTACAAAATTTTTCTATGCTTGAAAATTCTGTATGAGACTTTAAATTTTACAATTTGATTCTTAAAATGTAAAAGATCCAAATCGTATTTAAAATTATATGTCTAAATAGAGCCCACATTAGGTTTCGATGCAATTTGGATCTTAACATCAAAAGATAATCAAATTTTTTTTTTAATATATAAACTAACCTTGATAACTTAACGCCTGTCCTAAATTTAACTTAATATTTAAGTCGTGTACCAGTTAAATAACTCAAATAAAATATTACCTAAAAAAACAAATCCTCTTACCATTAATTTACTCACTAATGAAATGTAACAAACTGAATCTCATTTGTCACAAAATCGAGATTCGAACTTGGAACATTTGCGAATCGCCAGTCAAGACACGATGTTACCCTGAACTAAGATGTCAGGCTAATTTCCTTTCTTCGACCTTCATTTCCTCAAGGTCTGTATTTAAAGGGCGACCCTCCCCCCTTCAACCCCCTTCTTTTTTAAAACAAAAACAGCACGTTTCCGTCCCTACCCCCACTATTGGATAGTAAAGGAGGAGGAGGGGGGGGGGGAAGGAAGTGAGGCTATCGGACGTTGTAAGTGGCAGACGGAAGAAGGGTGGACGTGTATGGAACTAGGCCGGCGTCGACCCGGCGCGCGACGCCTGGCGTCCTTTCCTTTTGATGAGGTAATTGAAGAGCGAGTGAAGTTAGTGAATTAGAGGGGGTGTGAGGAAGAACGACGTCACCTCGAACAAGACATTCAATATGGAAATGTTGTCGAGATAAGGACAACTCAACTCGATCGTACCAACTCTTGGTATTTATAGTGTCCCACGTTCGATTCTTTAATGGGGAATTTTCAGACTAGTACAACGGTGACTACTCTCAAAATACATTAGTTTAGATTAGATATGGGACTCTATAGAATCCCAAGGCGTTCCGAGAGATTCGAGATTCGTGAAAGATATCAAGAGAATAATTTCGAATACAATTATCAAGACCTTAACTTGAAATTTAAAAAAAAAATACAAATTTTGTTAAAAGGAATTATTATAGTCTTGTGTAGTTTGGAGATTAACAAAATCACTAGACAATACAAAATTTTACTAGTATAATTGATTTACCTAAAAAATATATATTGGTTGTTCTTATGAAATAGTATTGACGACAAATCAAATAATATTTGTCAGTAACACCATCTCTTAAACAGCTATTCTTTTTAATTCAATAGTTTTTTTTTACTTTAACTTAAACTTTACATTTGAAAAAGATTCGAGATTTGAAAGAAGATTTAAGATTATAATTCGATATTCGGATTCAATTCGCCTATAGTTTAAAATAAATTAATTCTTTTTAAATATTTCTCAAAAAAACTACCTTATTATTTTGATATACATTTTGAACAAAATTATTGGAGTAATTTTTTTTTATTTCGAAAAAATCAAGATAGTTAGAAAGCCAAAACTTTCACAGAAAACAAATTTTGTATGAATAGTATTTTTATTTCAACTGTTTTTACATTATTTAAATACTACGAAATTATGTAAATAAACTTTTGGATGCTTCCTTTTTTTTGTGAAAACAACGTTTGAAGTTCAATTAAAAGTTATTTACAAACGAGAGCTTCTGAAAGGCTGCTTTCTCTTGACAAATTAATAAAGTGAACCAGACGCAAAAAAAAGTTGATAATTTCATATTAATAATGTTTGGTTGTGTTTATGTACACATTTTTACAAAATTATGTTTTTATATTGAAACTTTTATTTTGTATGGCTCTTTCTCTAAGTTAAAAAAAACCTTTATTTATTTTGGTGGCCAGTTTTAACAAGATAAAAGTGTTAAGGCGATTGACCCTTTTCATTTGGCGTGGAAATGCAGAGCTATGGGAACAAACGGTTATCTTCAAGAATTTTTATTGTTTTGCAATTTTCTTTTCGGAAACGCTTTGTTCAACAATAGAAACTTGTTGATTACAATATACTTTTTATATACACACCTCTATAATTTTAACAGTGATCAAATATCGATAAAATTGATTTATTTCAATAGAAAACGGCCAGATTCGTAACAAAAAATAAGAAATTGTAACAATTAATAAACATTGATACATTATCTTAGAAGGGGTGTTGAAAATATTAACATAAACATTTCACTCGTTCTCGAGAAAACTTACATTTCCAAACGTATCATTTTTCCGCAAGACCTGTCCGGTAGCTAGCGCCATCTAGGGTTTCCGTAATCCATCAATTCTTGTTGGCGCGGAAGGATACTTTGGTCCACTGTGAAGCCACGCTACGCCTTTCACCCTCCCACAAAATAGGTTTTAGACGCGCTCGACAGGGCCAAGGGCCTTAATATAATACTTGTTAATTTATAATTTCATGCAGTAATATGAAGTAATATAAGAAGCTTTTTATAACATTTTTAGTATTACTATAAACATCGTAATATTTCCATATATATTTACATTTTTGACTTTCAACCAATTTTTGCAATAAAAATCATATGAAAGCTGTCAGTTACCAACACACTAGTCAAGAACTAAATTGTATGTGTAATAGGATCAATTAATATTATTATTATTATTAGGTGTTCTGTCTTACGACTGGTCCATCTTTTGTCACTGAAATTAGACCGCCAATGCACCCTGTCCTCTTCCTTCTCCTTAAGCTACCAGAATTTTCTTATTTCCTTTATGTCAACCAATATTTTAATCCTCCTCCTTCCTAAGCTCCTCTTTTCCTCAACCCTTACTTCTATGACGTCGTACAGAAGAAAGTTTCTCCATATATTTAATTATTTTGACTCCTAATTGAGAATCGATCACGATATTATCAACCTGATGTCTGTCTACCTTATTTTAAAAAAAGCCAAGGAGATGGTTTTTAAACTAATTATCACATCCAAAAAATATGTTTTTCCCTACCTCTTAATACCAATTTGGGTTATAGATTAATAACCATCCCAATGTATTGTGTGACGATAAAGGTAAAATTTAGCGTAAATGTAACCTTATTTGCATCGAGGGAGAGTGAGAAATCCATTTATGAAAAACTATTCTCTGTACATTTAACCAGGATTCGAACCTAAACTTCCAGGTTATCTTTTATAACACGAGATTAAAGCCTTATACCATGAACTATAATTAATTTTAAGATTCGCATTTGAATTTTTTATTTTCCTTCGTTGCATTATTTATTACACGAGTCAAAATAACGTATTTAATTTACTCCCCCTCTCTCCCCTCTCACAGCCCCGTGCCATAAGACCAAGTACACGTCACTTTTTTTTTTTCGTGATGCTTATTAATGTAGAAGACATTTAAGACAAGTTTTTTTTTTTTTCTTTCTTTACAATTTCTTAAGCTACAGTGAAATATTATGTGGTGACATTTTGATGAATCGTTCAAAGTTATTACAATTTTTTTTAAATGAGTTTTTTTTGTTTGTATGTATGTAAGAGATTAAAATAAAAAGACTGGAAAAAATTAAAGTTTAAACAAAGACTTGACAATAATGTGAAAAATAGTAGTAAACAAAGTCGGATCAAAAAGTTTTGCAATACTTAGTGAACGGGGGAAGGATGTTGAAACTGTAATCTTCTAGAGTGATGTAATATCGTAGACAAACAGAAAATAAACGGATTTTGGGGAGATGGAGGGGAAGGGGAAACTGCCCCCCCCTTTTTTTTCTATTGTGGCTTAGAAAATAAAAAGAGAGAAGAAAAACGTATGGGATAAAAAAAAAGGAATAAGCAATAAGTTAGCTGTAGCTAAGATAGATTAGTTTTTTTTCTCTGGTTTGGTATCGGGTTTTAGGTAACAGGGGGGTGGGGGGAGGAGGCTGGTACTATTGAAAAACCTTGTAAACCAGAGAAACTTTGGACATTACCAAGGAATGAATAAAAGGTGGATGGGGTGTCAGGGATGTAGGAATGGGTGGTGGTAGCTTAAGGGTTGTGGGGGATGGATTGTACGCCTTCTCAAGTTGTCTCCTGAAATTACAAATCGGATACATTACCTTATAACTTTTAAAAGGAACGAAGGTAAATCCTGGATTTGTAGTATCAGGTCTTGGATAGTGGAGCCAATGTACTATCGCAACTGAAAACATCCGATTTTTTTTTTAGAGAGAGGTGATAAACTACTATATTTCTATTTTTAATATTTGCATTTTATCTGTCATTAGTACGTTTAAGGTGGTGTGAAAGGGAACGCAAGAAAATAACAGTGTATTTTTAAGCAACAAAACATCATATAAGTTTTATATACATACTTCTCCAGTGCAAACATATAGCTTAATTTTCTTCGTATTGTAATACCATTCTGGTCTAGGTAGATGGCTTATTGTATTTAATATACCACAGCACTTGAGGTTTACTAATGTATGAAATAGAAAGAGAGGGAAGAAAATGAGCAGCTCACCTTAATAGGTTTCTTGTGTATCTACTGATAGCACTTACCCTCTTCCTCTGACGAGTTTACAGTCGCTATACTATTTACTTCTTGAAAATATTGACTTGCCTTTTAAAATTACCTTTTCATTGTTTCCTTTTCTAGATGGACATTTGCTACCACGAATTTTTTTTTTAAATCTACATCCTGGAAGGAAGATTCCTACAGGACATTTTCGTGAATAAATCAAATATCCTGATTTATATAAAAAAAAAGTTTACAAAAAAAACTACTACAAGATAAAAAATAATAATTTTGTGACTAACGTAGGACTAATTATTTAGGAATTTATGGTTTTTGTTTCAACGTTATATCTTTAAAACGCGTTTAATAAAACGTAAAATTCATTAACATGGGAAGTTTTATCTTGACTTGCCGTGACGTCACAGGTAGGTAACGTATTAAAATAAGTTTCGTGGTGAGTATTAATTGGATGAAAAAAGTTATTTTGACTACCGTAAAAGTAAAATATACTTATTTTTATTTGAGTAAATACGTAAAATTTCCAGAAATTTGATTAAAGAAACTAATTTCTGTTTTCCGGGTTATACAGGTTACTGGATATATATACATATATATAAAACAGATTGTCCAATGGCCTGGATAACCCGGAAAAGAGAAATAATTTTTAAATCAAATTTCTGGAAATTTTACGTATTTACTCAAATAAAAATAAGTAGCTTTTATTTATATATATATATATTTAAAATTTATTTGAAAACAACAGATATTTTTTCTACTAAACACCATTTTTAAATATTCCAATACTTCGTTTTTGTTTTGGATCGTCCTTTTACCACCCGATGACCGAAATCCAAACTCTTCCATATTGCTCCCCTCACGGCCTATTTTCAACGTCGGATGATGGATCGTCCTGAACTGATAAATCTCCCTCGTGAACAACAAGGTGTAGAAACGAAGGCGAGAAGAGGATGGATGAAGGATCCTGGTGAAACAGAAAGGACGAGGAAGGCGATGTGGGGGGAGGTAAGGATTAGTACCTCATATTTTTCTCCGCTCTCGAGATATAAATCTCTAACGTAAGGAACGCGTGAGGAGGTTTTGTGCGGGAGAGGGTGTGATTTATATTGTTTTTCCCTTGCCCGACCTCCGTGGCTCAATCGATATAGGTGGTCAGACCACAGCTTTATAGGGACACTGGTTATATTATTCCGAGGGCATATTACTACCCCTATAAGACATATTTAATTAACCCAACACGCGCTTCTTTGGTCAAATCATCTATGGCATCACAAAATATTGTAACTGGTGATAACAGGGAGATCGGGGTTTGAATCTCATTAGGATGAATTGAGTGTGGTTTTTTCCTAAATGGTTTTTCACTCTATATTTCTCCAAACAAATGTGGGTACACTTCCTCTGAATCCAACTTTTCTCATCCCTAGTACATTAGTGTATTTAGTGAGTATGTGTATAGGCCAAAAGGGTGATAAAAAATGTCGGGGTAGTTCTCTTGCTAATGAGAAAAGTAAACTTGTCCATTGGGTGAATCCAGGTGGTCGCCAGGGGTATAAAGCTCTTAGGGGTGCACTCCACCCCTTCCACCCCCAAAACAGTTTGTTCATATTAGAACAATAATTATTTAAATTAAATAAGCTAATATTTTTTATTTTATTTTGTACCCGCTTCGGTGGTCGGATAGTCAGAACGCGCTACTCTCGCAGTAGACTAGACTGTCGATGACGGGGAGATCGAGGTTCGAATCTCGGTTGGGTGTAGTGAGGATGGTTTATCCTAAATGGATTTTCCACTATCCCTCCACGCAAACGTAGGTACACTTCCTTTGACTATAACCTTGTTAATCCCTAGAACCATCAGGGTAATTAGACAATAAGCGTATAACCCGAACGGATAGTAAGACGTGGTGCTAAGAAAGAAAATATTTTATTTTTAGCACCGCGTCTTACTACCCGTTCGGGCTATACGCCAATATTTAATCAAAAGCTTCGATTTCTCCTCAAGGTATGACAAATATCACGTATGAACAAAATCTATTTAACCGTTTCTGCTGCAACCATAGATACAAACGGACAAAAAAAACCATAAAGGGGGGAGAGAATTAAAAAAACGTAAATATTCATCATGATATTGAGGTAGAAAATGTGTTCAATTACCATACTTAACCTATATGAGAGCAAAAAAAAAAACTTTAAAAAAATATCAGTGTTACTACAAAGTGGTATTAGGGGCAATTCCATCTACGCGCCGAGCACAGCTGGTATGCGGGACAATCTAACTAATTGACGAAGGGGGAAGCGTACCAAACAGTCGGCTCACAAATACCGAAGCGGATATTAGGAAGTTGATTATGATCTTTGTCAAAATAGATATTCCTCTTTTCTTAATAGGTTTCAGTAACAGTGTATATTATTTCATTGCTCTTTGATAGAATATGATAATCTTGTTTCCAAATTATGTTTCACAATGCATATTATTTCATTTCACAATTATTACGAGTTACAAGTAACTATAATCATATTTAGATAAAGGAGGTGAAAGCTTTGTGTGGTACACCGTACCATTTATTTTCCTAAATGGTTTCCCGTGCGATTACCAGTAAACTTACTCTTAACTTTACCTTCCTCATCCTAATATAAACAGTATAATACCGGACGAGTAATAATGCACGGCTGACCTGGTGGTCTAGGGGTAAAGTGTCGGACTTCTGATGCTGGAGTCTGAGGTACAATCCTAGTTCCCAGCACAGATTTATCTGATTACCAAACCCTTCCTTCACCTCTGACAAGACGTGTATTAATCACAACTTGTGAATGTGTGGAGCGCCAGGCCTTCGCCGTTGTTCGGATCCCACGTTAAACTGTAGGTCCTTCATTTCATCTCACAATCATCCTACCATTACACATTAGAGTAAGTGCGTATAACGAGAACGGGTAGTAAGACGCGGTGCTAACAGTAATAATAATAATGCACGGATGGAAAAATAAAGAACTCGACTTCTCGGGGTAAAGTCAAGTGCGTCTTAGCTACGATTCAATTTTCATAAGAAGGGAATTTAAAAAAAATACAAATATATATGTTTGTGGTTAATATTGATAACATTTTACTTTATTATTATTGTTATTTGATAGATATTGATAATATATATCAAATATGACAGCTGCAGATCACATGAATATATGGAAATAGATCTGGTAATTTTTTTAGCTGTAAGAAAAGACCCTTAATACGAAAACTGGACCGTAGATAATGTTACATTTCTCATCAAGGTAAACGCACTGTATAAGACAAGAAAATAAACGAGAGGGGTTTAATCTATCGTGAGGATGTTGGGCCTTTTCTCAAAAGCTTTCTCGAGCCTGCCGATCTTTAATGGCTATAGTAAACGTCAGCCATCTTCTCT
>CABFVZ010002291.1:22820-41253 GCA_902151445.1 Timema monikensis | reverse complement strand
GTATGCGCCTCTTAAAATGAACGGCCGTTATTTTAAAGTATAAAATAAAAATAAAAACTGAGATTAATCAGTTTACTTTAAAAATAAAACAACAACTTTGTTAACACGCACTAATATCCACGTGTTAGAAGGCGTCAGGCTCGCGTTAGGATGGCCTTCATGCTATCGGGAGTTATAGGTTCGAATCTAGGCCGGACACACTTTCGGTATGTCCCTGTGTATTTTTTCCCCATCCTCTTTCCACACGAATGCGAGCGAACTTTATTTCAAATAACCCTTCACTCATCTAAACTATCAAGACAAGAAGCGACAGTTGAAAATATAAATTATATTTTAAAATATTATATTCACACCAGGTACTTTTTAGAGGCTTAAACCAAGGGAAGCCACTTCGATGGCCAAATGGTCTAAGGCGTCACTCTCTCAATGGACTAGACCGTCGATGACAGGGCTATCTGGATTCGAATCCCGGTCGGCTGTATTGGAAATGTTTTTTTATAATAGTTTTACACTCTTTCTCCATGAAAAATAGGGTACATTTATTATTAAACATTACTCATGGCGTATAACTCGAACGGGTAGTAAGCACCGGTGCTTAAAAAAAAATTAATAGCGTGCATCACACGCCAATCAACTCTGTGACACAGTCAACTAGAAATAGTAAGTTTACACCAACACTATTGCACGTGGATCATTTCTGATTAAACATTAATGGAGATAAAGAGTTAATAGAAGTTCCTAATACTGAACATTGTATAATATTAAATGATATTTGGATAAAAACTGCATTGTAAAGGCCGTTTTTTGACCATTTTAGAATGTCTTCACAGATAAGCACTGTGCACAAATCTTCATTCTGTCATAACAGGGACATACTGTAGTTATTAACAAGAAACTTTGTCGCTTTGTCCCCCATCGTCACCGCGGGAAATGTCGAGTAATCATACAAATACGAATGTACTGCACATATTTCTTGTCTTTTCCTTTTCCTTTTCCCTTTTACTCCCAAACCTCACGCGAGCCGGGAGCCGAGTTGGGACTGATATCATGGACGCTATTAAAAAGTGGAGAAATACTTCCGACGTGTACTGAGACATGGAGAAAAAAATATAGATATAAAAAAAAAACCTGTCCAACAGTGTTAGACTCAACCAAGAGAGACGGATACTTTCAAAATATGATTTCCCCCTTCAGAGTAACCCTGTACTTTTTACTTTATTCTCTCCCTTACCTTCCTAGCCAAACCACAAACCCCTCAATGAATCCTTGTCTGGAATATCCCTCTCCTCCTACTACGAAATGTGGAGTTATGTTCCAGAGGAATCCCTGTTTAACAAGTACTATACCGGGGTTAGTTGTGAGTTGCGTTCACAGCTCATTAAAGCGAGAGAAATGACTGGAGGCAGGAGAAACCACGTTCTCTTCAGTCGCGGTTAACACACACGTCCCAAAAGTGGGGACCGGGGCGGGTGGGGCCTTTACTTAAGATGGAGCAACAAGTTACTTGCTAAAGCCTCCTCCCCCCCCCACTTTCCACCCACCCGGAAGCGATGTTCTCCCAAATCCTCCCCTCCACCAACCATCATTTCTCTAAACCATTACATTTTAGTTCTGATCTGCGTAAAGGCCTAATATCATTTAAAAATTATATATATATATAATTATATATATATATATATATATATATATATATATATATATAGAGAGAGAGAGAGAGAGAGAGAGAGAGAGAGAGAGTACTGGAAGGTAGTTTCTATGACGAGACATCAAGGTTATGGGCAGAAATACACCTGTTTACAATTCCTTATAATCCAGTCGATTGTGCTCAATCCACCTGTTTACGATTCCTTCTAGTTGAGTCGACGATATAGAAATAGCAGAAACAAACAATTTGGGTTATTTCTCCACAACCATTTGAGATACGAAATAACTTAAAATGTAAAGTTGTAGTATTTAAAAAAAAGTAAAAATCTTTCATTTGAAATATATTTTTATAAAAACAATCCTTTCTGAGATATATGAAAAAATATATATGTAGCTTTTGTGGGGATCTTTGAAAATGTTAAATTTATCGAGATTATTTTTGGGGGGACAAAGATGTTTCTTCTTTCTTGAACTTTCTGTAACAATGTATATTATGTCAAGTATGCTATTTGATGGATTGTTTCCGCAACAATGTATATTATTTCGTTACACAAATCGTACTAGTGTTTTTAATTAAGTGTCTCTATATAAAGAGAAAAAAAAGCGAGAGTGAGAAACCTGTGCGGTGCATTATAAACATTTATTTTACGTTCAATTATTACGTAACAAAACCATGTGAGTAATCTAATTTGGAGACTCGCTGTAAAGGAAACGTTCCATTGCGCCTGATCTCCTTGGAGACGTGAGAGGAACTTAAACCGCCTTGTATCCGCCATATACTAGCCCGCAGCACGTGGGAGTATGCCGGGAGTGAAGAGGCGCGCCTAGGACTTTGTAACCGCATATCTTCAGTCACCACATCAGAGGGAGCTTTAAGAGGCACTGTTTGCTTTGACACATCGCAACTCGGGTTGAAGAGGAGGGGGTCGGGGGGTAAGAGGGAGGGAATAGGCATTTCTAACGAGGGGCCGATAGTTATTCTAGACTCTAGACTCTAGAGATGTCACATTATACGTTCGACGCCATCGAATTGTTTCTAGCATCCATCCCTGTTTTACGCATACGTATTAGATACACTAAATGTATTAAAAATAAGGAGGGTTGAATTTAGAGGAAGTGTAAAAGAATTTACGTGGAGAGAAAAAGTCTGGAACCATTGTAATGAAATAGATTTTTCATTTCGAAAATAATTAAAAAGTTCCCACCCTTAATATATTTCAAATTAATGAATAGTTTCAGATTATCAAACTAATTATTTATTTATTATTTAGCACCGCGTCTTACTACCCGTTCGGGTTATACGCTTTAAATACTAATTACGCTAATGGATTAGGAATTTGGATGATTAAATTAGAGGAAGTGAACCCGCATTTGCGTGGAGGGAGAGTGTAAAACCATTTAAGTAAAAACACCCCCAGTTCACCCGACCCGAGATTCGAACCTCGATCTCCCCGTCCTCAGCAGTCGAGCTATTAAACTAATTAATTCCATATGTGTTATAATATCTTCCCACACACCGGGGTGGTTATTTAGAGAAAACATTCCGTCTCTCCCTCCTTTCTAGAAGCTAATAGAAGCATGGTGCGATCGAAGAAAAGAAAGAACCTTCCAGAATGATTTCTTTCGAAATATATACCAGAAAAGAAGGGTTCTTTCGTCACTCAGCATCCACACTTACTGTAGAACCGGTCTGTTCTTACAATCGTAATGTAAAAAAAAAAAATATTATTATTATTAAGCTGACTGTATCCAATATCAAATTAAAGCCTGTCATTTAGTGACATAAAAAAAATTACGTGTGTGTAATATTTGATGTAAGAACAAAAGAATGCAAGACTACAAGGAACCCAAAACAAGAATATAAGCCAAATATTACAACGTATAATATTAATATTTAGCACCGCGTCTTACTACCCGTTCGGGTTATACGCTTTAAGTACTAATTACTCTAATGGATTAGGAATTAGGAAGGTTGAATTAGAGGAAGTGAGCCCGCATTTGCGTGGAGTGAGAGTGGAAAACCATTTAGGAAAAACCACCCCCAGTTCACCCGACCGAGATTCGAACCTCGATCTCCCCGTCCTCATCAGTCGAGCTCAACACGACAAGCGCGTTAGCCAACTACGCCACCGAGGCGGGTATGACAAAGTAGCTTTAACTAAGTAGGGACTCGCTTAGTCATCACTCTGACGATTTTGATTAAATATTATATATAGACACTGATTATCATTATAAATAAGATGGTAACCATCATATTCCCATTAAAATTACTTCGAGGGTACTTTACACAGGGGTAATCTTACAATTCACATAATTTCTCCGCAACTATTTGAGATACGAAATATCTTATCATTGTAAAGTTGTAGTACTAACTAAGATAAACATCTTTTATATAAAATATATTTTTATAAAAGAAATAATTTCTGAGCTATAAGCAAATATATGTAATTTTTAGTTCAGGTCTTTGACAGTGAGTTTGCTTCTTATGCTCTTTGGTGGACAGATATTTCTCGAACGTAAAATGTAATTATTATTATTATTAGCACCGCGTCTTACTACCCGTTCGGTTTACACGCAATTACGCTAATGTGTAATGGTAGGGTGATTGTGAGATGAAATTACAAGTTGTGATTAATACACGTCTTGTCAGAGGTGAAGGAAGGGGTTTGGTAATCGGATAAATCTGTGCCGGGACCGAGGATTGAACCCCGGACCCCAGCACAGAAGTCCGACACCTTACCCCTAGAACGCCAGGTCACCCGTAAAGTTTAACATATCTGGGTAGTTTTTGATACTATATGTAAGGGACTACCATGGTGATCTTGAATGGATTTAGGGTTCGAGATATATTTTTTTCTTTCTTATCGATAGAAAATTTTAGAGCAAGAATCTATGAATATATGTATGATCCCTCCTATTCATATCTTGGCGATCCTTTACACGGTGGGATTATGTGTATGTATGTGGAGAAGGGAGGAGCGGGTGTAGGTAGCAAGAATAGAATACTCCTATACTTCACGAGGCATCTTCAAAGCCCTCCTAAAGCCCCTTGCCCCCTTTAACACCTGAAGAGAGAGGGGATCAGTACAAGCGCTTTCACAACCATAAAAGCCTAAAGTGTCATAAAAAAAAATAAGTTAAGGGAAAATTGTATATTTTTTTTACTAAATTATTAGTATTACTCTATAGGTCTAACAGTAACAGTTGCAGATACCATGACTTTAAGTTTGAATACGTTAAAGTAGATATAGTTATTTTTCTAGCTGTCTGATAGGGTTATTTCTTTATATATTATCATAGCTGCTAGGTGTTATATATTAAGAGCCCGTCTCACCCCCTGAATAACACCTGAGGTAGGTGGTACAGCTCGAAACAGACATATAACCGTTGTACAGTATTTAGTTCTAGGATAATCGAGGATTGTTTTGGTGGTTTCGAAGCTTCAGAACTGACATTACCATAAGAAATACAGCAGTGTGAGGGTCACAACAGAACATTCTGAGATAATTGAGGATTGTTTTAGTGGTTTTGTAGCTTCAGAACTGACATTACCATAAGAAATACAGCAGTGTGGGGGTCACAACAGAACATTCTAAGATAATTGAGGATTGTTTTAGTGGTTTTGTAGCTTCAGAACTGACATTACCATAAGAAATACAGCAGTGTGAGGGTCACAACAGAACATTCTAAGATAGTTGAGGATTGTTTTAATCGTTTTGAAGCTTTAGAACTGACATTACCATAATAAATACAGCAGTGTGAGGGTCACATCAGAACATTCTAAGAAAATTGAGGATTGTTTTAGCGGTTTTGAAGCTTCAGAAATGTCCAATCTTGAACACAAACTTAGTATTCTTAGTTACATAATATAGTGTCAACTTATGGGAAAGCTTAATAATTTGTCCAATTAAATTCATCGAAATAAAACATTTTAAAGTAAAAAAAGCCTTTATTACACTCAGGTGGTATTCAAACCGCAACCCCAATGTTCCCGGAAAACCAGATGCCCCTGCGCGTGAGCTTTAATTTAGGTAGATTTTTTCTAGCGTTAATAAACAACCAGATCGTTAAATGTTACAATTAAATCGATATAGTTCAACTCTTAACCCAATAACGGTGATAAGGTGTCTTTTGCATTCATTCACTATGAAATTTCCAAGAAAATTCAAGTAAGTTTTGGATTTATACCGTTTAATTAAGTTTTCTTCCAATTTTATGTTACACAAAAATTACTTTTTCCAATACCTGTTCTTAAACCTTCCCCCCTCCATTCAGCTACAAGAGTTGTCTTAATTGATCATAAATTGGTTGAAGCCATTTTACAGCGTTTCCGTTCAAATACTAATTGAAATCAGAGTGAAATTCTCTTTGAAAATTTATTTTAGAACCAACTTCGGAAATTATTTGTTGAAATAGTTGATATTTTGTCACAAGATACCGTTCAGTTGGAAACACAATAAACATTACCATTGCGTAAACAGATCAAATAGAAAATTTGTATTTTTATAGAGTGAAGAATATAAGAACATGAATATAGTCTATGAATAAAGGCGCAAGTCTTATCTTGTCTGATTTCCCAGTTACACATAGGATAAAGTTTTAATCTCATCTGGATGTATTGAAGGAATATTTCTTAAATGGTTTTCCAGGCCCTCCCACATAAATGAGGTTACATTTCTTCTAAATTATTATTCCCTGAACCCCTGAACCATTAGTATTAATACATGCGTTACCTGCTTCAGTGGCAGCATGGTCTAAGGTGTCACTCGTGTTAGGCTGGATTACCGATGACAAAGAGATCGGGGTTCGATCCCGGTCAGGTGTTTTGGGGTGGTTTTTCCTGAATGGTTTTCCACTATCCCCACGCGCAAATGCAGGTGCATTTTCTTTAAATATAACATGGCTAACACCTAACATATTAGAGTAATTAGTACATAAGCATATAACCCAAACGGATAGTAAGATGGTGCAAGCAAGGGAACATAAGACATCATAATTCTTTAAAAAAGTTAGGAAAAAAAAGTGTATGATCACAAAACTTTCTCTAGAAGAGAAAGAAAGAAAATCTCAAGTAAAAATAGGCACCGATGTGCTGTACCAATGGTTCGATACTCGTCTATTGGTGGCTGTTTAGTTTTATAAGTTGGTGTCAGAAGTGGGATCCGTCTTGGTATGTGAGAGAGTCCATTAGGAGCGCAAACAAACATCTCATTGAGTGTGTACAAGCGTATGATATATCACACATTGATTAAAGACGTGTGTAAGTGAACATACTACATTCGCCTCAAAGAACACGCTTTGCCGGTAGCTCTATAGTCGGTTCACCTTGATTCAGAGGCCGCCTTAGTCAGTGATAAATCATCGAGGAGACGTTCAGCTCTTAACGCGATATTTAATTATACGATGCCTTCTCAAAATAAGTTTCACACCAGAAATAAAGTAGAAAGATTCCAACAGCGTTCTCCTTTCTTAACAACCTTATATTTTGAGTTTTATAAATAGAAAATAATGTGTGAAAATGTGACATTTACTCATTTTAAACAACTTTCTAATCATATTAGCGGAGCTATGAGACTACATTTGATGAAAAAGATCTCTAGATTTAGCCTCCCTTTAAAAATGGTCATTTTTAATATTTAATAACTAGCAGCGAGCTTTCCTCTTTACCTTGAGATAAGAAGTTTCCTCTAACAAATACAGTCATTGTTTGATACTTGAGAACTAGCAGCGAGCTTTCCTCTTTACCTTGAGATAAGAAGTTTCCTCTAACAAATACAGTCATTGTTTGATATTTGAGAACTAACAGCGAGCTTTCCTCTTTACCTTGAGATAATAATTTTCGTAGTTTTCTTCCCCTTCTTTATTATTGACATGACAAAGGATGGTTAATGGTGAAGGGTGAAGGGGAGTACAAGCGTATAGAGACTATAGAAATAGTTCCAGAAAACTAGATAGACTATTGTATTTTAAGCAGTGTGGCCTGAGATAGGTTGATACTTTCCCGCTGACCGTCATGTAACATAGCAAGGGAATTAGGTTAAACACATAGGTAAATTTTAGGAGAATAAAAAACCCCTTCAATGAATTCAGGTGATATTTAAACCTTGACATCCTCTTACCGGCAATCCAGTTCGACGTTCGACTGATATGATGCTTTGGACCAGTCGAGTCTCCCACTCTTAGGTCACGAATTGATTTTTGGTGGGCCACGAAAGTTTTGAAACGTAAAAATTGTGTGATTATTTGAAAATTGAAAATTATATATATATGCGGAAAGTCAAAAATTGATAAATAAAACATCATTTAAATTTTCCTCCTCAAGTCAGTTAAAACTAAATGAGTCACGAAAGTGATTCATTCTATAAAAAAAAAATTGTCATGATCTTAAAGAGGTTTGGGGACCACATGGTCACTGGTGCGAGATAGAGATAATACACCAAATGATTCATCTTTATGATTGTATTAACTTTAGGCTAGCCGCACACTGGATCAGACATTTAATTAAAAACAAAACATATTTAGACATAGCATCGAGTCTCATCGGTTGTAATGTGTGCGTGTGTGTGTGTGAAGGTATGTTTTTATCCAAACAAAAGCCGAGTTTCCTCAATTTACTATGTAATTATTAGCTTCCCGATCATATAAATATCAATCTGAAGTTAAGATATAAAATAACAAGTTATGTAACAATGTTAATTAAATCTTGAACTAAGTATTTTAAAAAAAGATTGTCATGAGCAGCGAGTTTTGAAAATTACTTGGCACATGGGAAATGCCGGGCCTCCACCGTGGTTCGGATCCCACGTTAAACTTGTAGGTCCTTCATTTCATCTCACAATCACCCTACCATTACACATTAGCGTAAGTGCGTGTAACCCGAACGGGTAGTAAGACGCGGTTATAATAATAATAATACTTGGCACATTTAACTCATTGGTTGGTCGATTTTTATTTATTTATTTATTTAGCATCGCTTCTTACTACCCTTTCGGATTATACGCCTATGTACTAATTAGATTAATGGGTCAAAAATTGGGAGGGTTAATTGAAATCGTTTGAGTGGATTTTGAGACTCTTAATTATTTGTCTTTTTTCCAATAAATAAAATAGTTTCGGCTCTAGCCCGAGGTACAGACGGACAGATCGACAGACAGACGGTATCGAGAAAACAATTGTTTCTTTTTCATATAACGTCGGCTTTTATCAACATCTAGAGTACGATTATTTTGTCGATCACAATACTTTCTCTTCCGAAGTGTCAAGATAAAGTAAAAAAAATATCATTCAAACGAGTTCAGAAAAAAAAAAAAATACACCATTATTTATTCAAATTTGTCCAACCAGGAAGATATATTGTTTAATATAACCCAAATGAACTTTTTTTTATTGCCATTGGAGACATTAATCAAATCGAATAAAACGAACACGCATTTTCTTGAAACTTTGGAGGATAAAAAATAATATCGGGCTTTAATCCTCAATTTTCTTCAAGGATAATATATCATTTTACAAACAAAATGTTTGAAAAATCTCACTATTTGGGCAAAGGGGGGTGGGGGGAAGGGGAGGAAAAGGAGTTGGGAGGGTAGACCATCTAAGAAGACTCTTCTTAGATAAAATGATCTGATAATGTAAGAATTGATGCGAAACATTTACCATCTCTATAGAGAAAGGAAAAAGATTCGCTGAAAGAATATGAGAACAATTTTTTAAAAAAGGACGAACGCTTTTGATAAATAGATTTCCACTAAAATAGCTTGCACATACATAATCATAACTTAAAAGAAACCAAATTTCAAGACATTTGTTTCCATCTGAGATTATAGTTTGAACAATAACTTATCAATATTTTTAGCGTGTATAAAACAATATATTATACGTTAGTTGGTAAATGTATACTCCGTTTACTGTAGGAGGTTATATGAAACCAAAGTTAACAGATCTTCTTGTAATGATTTTATTTTACACATATCTTTTGATCAATTAATAAAGATAATCATATCCACCACTACGTTATCGACAATATATTTCTCAGTATATTATTATTATTATTATTATTATTATTATTAGCACCGCGTCTTACTACCCGTTCGGGTTATACGCACTTACGCTAATGTGTAATGGTAGGGTGATTGTGAGATAAAATGTAGGACCTACAGTTTAACGTGGGATCCAAACCACGGCGGAGGCCTGGCATTCCCCACATTCACAAGTTGTGATTAATACACGTCTTGTCAGAGGTGAAGGATGGGGTTTGGTAATCAGATAAATCCGTGCTGGGATCGGGGATTGAACCCCGGACCCCAAGCACAGAAGTCCGACACCTTACCCCTAGACCACCAGGTCACCTATTACCCGAGACATTTCCCCACTTTCCCTCCACTTGAAATTGGATACACATCTTCTAAAATACTACTTTCACTAACTCTAGAAGCGACGATTTTTTTAACCCACATGGCAACAATTTACATTTATAGCGGTCGCTTCAAGCTTCGGATCGATGATCACATGGTTTAAGGCATCATCCACGCAAAAAACAAGAGTAGTTCGCTTTGCGTCAGCGTATTTAAGAATTTGAATTTTGAATGACCCACTTCAGTGACCGAATGGCCTAAGGCGTCACTCTAGTGTTAGTTTGGCTTTCTGAATACGGGGAGCTCGGTGGTCAAACCCAGGCCAGGTCTATTGAAGGTGGTTTTCCTTAAACGGTTTCCCACTCTCCTTCCACGCAAATTCGGGTAGATTACCTATAAAATGCTTCCTCATCTCTACCCCATTAGAATAATTTTCATATATGCGTATAACATGAAGAGGTGGTAAAACGAGATGATTAAAAACAGTATTAGAGTGAGTGTGTAAGCTTGTCAGAGGAAGAGGGAAAGTCTCATCAATAGATATAAGAGGTATCCCCAGGCGAACTGCTCATTTTTTCCCCCTCTATAACATAGGTAACATTGAGGTATGCGTCTTCCAAAAACGAATGAGAGTTATGACGTATAAGGGGATAAATACTCCCCGAGATGAAACCTTGTGCTTTCCCGTCAACGCCTCTTGGGGCGTCCTATGACGTCAACTCGTACACTCTCTCTCTATCTCTCTTATTCACGCTTCAAGAGAACAATAAGGGATTGAAGTTGAGCGAAAGAGATCCTCCAGCGCAAAGAAACAACCTCCTGGGATCATGAGGTGTGTAACAGACTCGACCTCTACCCCAGCTCTTATTCTTCCACAGTCTCCTTTTGTTACACTCAGGAGGTAAAAAAAAACCAACCTCGGGGTGTTTTGTACTACTTCCTGGAAGCTTTATAACATTGTTTTCTAGGTTACCCCCAAGCTACAGTCCGATACTCATAGGAAGAGCCTCCTCTGACTACTAGAAAGGTAATTACAGTCCAATGTTCATAGGAAGAACCTTATCTGACAGCTAGAAAGGTAACTACAGTCCAATGTTCATAGGAAGAACCTTATCTGACAGCTAGAAAGGTAACTACAGTCCAATGTTCATAGGAAGAACCTTCTCTGACAGCTAGAAAAGTTACTACAGTCCAATGTTCATAGGAAGAACCTTATCTGACAGCTAGAAAAGTTATTACAGTCCAATGTTCATAGGAAGAACATTCTCTGACAGCTAGAAAAGTTACTAGATCTACTTTAACGTATTCATACGTCAAGTCATATGATCTACAGCTGTCACTTTCGATATATATCATCAATGCTTATAAAATTATAATATAAAGATAAAGAGTAAATTGTTATCAATGCTGTCCACAAAAAAAAGTTCGAATTAATTTCGACAATTGGACTGTACCTCAAAATTAGAAAGAAAAATAACTATGTTCCATTAATATGGCAGGTAATTCAGTACCTACTTATCATGAGATTTTTTTACATTTTTAAAAAAAGCTTCCACAACTTAGATTATTGGATTTATTAACGAAAACGACCTGTAGGAATCTTTCTGCAAGGAAGTTTATTAAAAAGAAGTGCATAGAATCATCTTTTTATCAAGAATGGCAAACAAGAGGAAGTTTATTTTGAAATTCAAATCAATATTGTCCTGGATAAAATGGTAGTGTGAGTAACTATAATTGTCAGTGGAAGAGGGGATGTGTTATTAAAAATAGAATATATACAAGAGTCCTAGCAGGTTGAAATGATCATTTTATTTCCTCTCTTTCTATTCATCACATATGGGCGTCTAAGTGTGATAGTGCGTCAAGTTAAAAAAGACTCAAACCGCATTGGAACATAGCTTTTAATTTATCATGTAGGAAACATCCTTAAGGCCCTTGGCCCTGTCGAGTGTAAGTCTAAAACCTATTTTGTGGGATGGTATGCGGGAGGGTAAAAGGCGTGGCGTGGCTTTACAACCGATCAAAGTATATTCCCGCGCCAACAAGAACAGATGAATCACAGAAACCGTAGATGGCGATAGCTACCAGACAGGTCCTGCGGAAAAATCATACGTTTGTAACTACCAGTTTTCTCGAGAACGAGGGAAATTTTTATGTTAATATTTTCAACACCCCTTCTAAGATAATGTATCGATGTTTATTAATTGCTACATTTTCTTATTTTTTGTTGTGAAGCCGGCAGTTTTCTACTGAAAAATGTCAATTTTATCGATATTTGATCACTGTTATTATTAATTATTATTATTATTATTATTATTATTAGCACCACGTCTTACTACCCGTTCGGGTTATACGCACTTACGCTAATGTATAGTGGTAGGGTGATTGAGAGATGAAATGGAGGACCTACAGTTTAACGTGGAATCCGAACCACGGTGGAGGCCTGGCATTCCCCACATTCACAAGATGTCTTGTCAGAGGTGAAGGAAGGGTTTGGTAATCAGATAAATCTGTGCCGGGACCAAGGATTGAACCGTTGATCACTGTTAAAGTTATATAAGAATTGTTTATATAAAAATTATAACTCAATCCGTTTCCGAAAATAAAATTGCAAAACAAGACAATTTTTTGAAGATAGCCGTTTGTTCCCATGGCTCTGCCTTTCCACGCCAAATGAAAAGGGACAATCGCCTTAAGGTGAGAGTGTAAGAAACGCGATTTAAGGGCAGTATTTTTTTTTTTTTGCAGTTTTTAAAGAAAAAAAAGTTTGGCCGAGTTAATCAAATATTGACCCAATACAAACATAAGAGTTTTATTTTCTTCAGGTGGTGATATTAAAGCGTTATTGAATTAAACGATTTACGTTGAGCGGCAATTAAAACGTGCGTGCGTCGGTGATGGCACCGATTGAAGTGATACCGTTTAATTAGCTGATAACTGTCCCGTGATCGAGCACTAATTAAAGCGGTACGGTATTTTGATGATATAATTGGTATTTATAGCCCTGTGATCTAGCGCCAATTATTAAGACACGGGATTATTATTAGATATGTTAATTTAATAAATAAGACATTTGTATGTTGCACATGATTTATTAAAGTGATTTTATCTTCGGCATGAAGATATTATGTAAAATGATACAATTTTCGTTGAACTACAGATTATTTATCTGTAACATTTTCTCTGTACTCTATGGATTTCAGTTAGTGGTACTGTTTTATTACAACGTTCTGTAGATTCATATCACCGGCAATGTCAATAAATTCTTAGATTTATTCGCTTCGATTTATTTATTCACTGTGTGTGTTCATACGCACAAGCGACATATATGTCCTACCCCTTGCCTCTTGGACCCCTTGTCACCAGTTTCAAAACTAATTGAAAGAGTCCTTGGGACAGATGTTGTGAAGGCTAGGTTCCTATTGGGTAGAGGGAGCTAGCGTCACTTGCTTTTTTTGGCAAATAGTGCGTAGTTGACTTTTGAAAGAAAAAATAAGTTTTAATTGTGCAATCCTTTGACATTATTTCTTAAAATCGCGTAATTCTCCATGAATGAAGAATATTTTACATACAATACTTAAAGAAAATTCAGTTTATCTATGACTTTTTTAATATATGAGAGGGGTCCAAATCAGTATCATTACAATATAAACAGATGTTGAATATCTGTCATGAGTATAGCGTTATTAGATGAGAAACCTTTTAAATGACAATAAAATGTGGTCATTAAATTCCAGTACACCCTTTGACAGATATTCAACAAATGTTGATATCACCGTGTGAAGAAAAATTAAACTATTTGTTTTTACGGGAAAATTATTTGATTTATTTTTACCAACAAAAGTTTTGCTGTAAAAAACACAAAAGCACTGCCATTAAATCGATCTCTCTGTACTTCCACCTTGAGCCCTTAAAGCATCACCCACATATGTTTGGGTCATTACTGTCTATTCTTGTGTCACTAGTAGAAGCAACAAAAATGGCCGGAGGTGTTAAGAGATCTTACTTCCAGAGAGCTGTATAGCATTGTTCTCTACACCACCTCAAAGCGATGTATACGTCTTAGAGAAGACAGATGTATTTCTGGACTTTACCTCTTAAGATGGATGGTAGAGGAAACAAGAGGGTTTAAGTATAGCGGGGAAATTTCCTAAATGGTGCGCTTATGCAATACCGCGCGTTCGACAAAACAATATAAGAGCGGAAACGTATTCACATGACGAACCCTGAGCAAATCACAAAATTTCCGCCTTCACGCGACGTGACTTGAGGTAGTAACTTTTGGAAGCCGCCTCGGTAAGCGAGAAATTGGCGCTCAGACGTTCAGCTCTAACGAAATATTTAATTATACGTTGCGTTTTTTTTTCAAAATATGGTTCAAGCCATAATAAAATCTAACGATTCCAACAGGGCTCTTTTCACTGAACGATCCTATAATTTGGTTTTTATTTATAGAAACAAATGTGTGAAAATGTTAAATTTTGCTCATTTTTAACGACTGTTTAGTCAAATTCACAGATATATGAGACTAGTTTTGATGAAAAAAAAAAAAGGATCTAGATTTAGCCTTCCATTAAAAAATACAGTCATTGTTTGATATTTGAGAACTAGCAACAAGCTTTCCTCTTTACCTTTAGATAAGAAGTTTCCTCTAATAAATACAGTAATTGTTTGATAATTTTGCGTTGAAAAGCATCAAGGGTAAACATCATAGACTTTAAAGAGCTTTACATTTCGTACACATGGTGGATTCAGGGTAAGGGCACAGGGGCATGTACCCTTCTTGTTAATTTTGGTAAAATATACAGAAATCGTTTGGTTCCTTCTAGCTACAAAAAAAAAATATTTCTAACTGATGAAAAGATATTGGATGCAGCCATAAATACGGTTTTTTTAACTACTATTCAAGTACTTCATGTAGAAATAAAATTATGGATGGAATTCTAGACACGGAAAATTGAACTCTTGCAGTAGACTAGACTGCCAATAACAGGAAGATCAAGGTTCGAGTCTCAGTCAGGTGTAATGAGGGTCGTTTTTACTACTTCCCCTCCACGCTAAAGCGAGTATACTTTTTCCTAATGTAACCTTCCTAATCCTTAAAACCGCTAGTGTAATTAGTACGTAAGACGAGGTGATATAAACAAACTATTTTAAGTTTAGTAATAAAATTTTATGAAATTAAATGTTCTTATTATTTTATTGAAATAATTAATTAGTTATCAGCCGACTAAGAAACGCTCTGAAATAATCCAGCTTTCTACAGAATAATTTTTTTTCACATATATAAATGCATATTTTTTAGAAGGATGTAAGGTATTATTATTATTGTAATTATTATTATTTGTGGTGATTTTTATTCTAGATCCACCTTTGAGTGAGGCCCATGCACGATAAAGAAAAGAATTTTGCTTACTTTAAAACCACCTCGGATTGGAACCATAGTCCTGCTATACTTATGGCAGACCACTATAACCCCATAAATATGTTGAAGGGGTGTCCTCTCTATGTTGTTGACACAGTTAAAAGGGAACAGGAGAATGGTACGTTGGGGTGAGGGGTGAGGGGGAAGATTTCTTACTCAGTCCATGGCCGACAACCCTTGTCTGGCGAGGAAGGACATGGAAAGTCGAAGCAACCAAAGATGAAAGAAAAATATGATTTCATAAAATTAAATTTATGTTAAAACCAGAACTGAAAACAAAAAATCATGGTCGCAAACGGGATACTTTAAAAAAAAAACTTATTTGAACCGTAGGGCACAAGGGGTTTAGTGTGCAAACCATTTATTTTAAATATATATATATATATATAGGTGACCTGGCAGTCTTAAGGGTAAGTTGTCAGACTTCTGTGCTGAGGGTCCGGGGTTCAATCCTCGGTCCCGGCACAGATTTATCTGATTGACAAACCCTTCCTTCACCTCTGACAAGACTTGTATTAATCACAACTTGTGAATGTGGGGAATACCAGGCCTCCACCGTGGTTCGGATCCTCCGTTAAACTGTAGGTCCTTCATTTCATTTCACAATCACCCTACCATTACACATTAGTGTAAGTGCGTATAACCCGAACGGGTCGGGACGCGGTGCTAATAATTGTATATATATATATATATATATATATATATTTATATATATATATATATATATATATATATAGAGAGAGAGAGAGAGAGAGAGAGAGAAAAGAGCTCACAAGTGTACTTTTCAACGATTCATTTCGAATGATTCATTTTTAATTAAAATTAAAAATAAACGCAGTGTGTTCACATGTGTCATTAATCATGACAATTATTATGGGACTGATCAGCTACCATTTTATTTATTGAAATGTGTCCGCGTAAAAAATTAATGCAAGTTGCGGTTTGTGAAATTTGTGTATAGTTAACGCACATTATTACATTAAATCAAATTAAGCTTGTATGTATGGAGTATTAAATCCAATACTAGGTCATGGTGGTCTCAGTGTGACGTAGATTATTTTTGTAAATTAATGGTTACGTATATTTTGTATAGTCTTGAACCGCTTGTACTGTTAGGCTATTAAGTAAAAATTGTGATATATATTGTAAAATCCAAATAACTCCCATAATAAAGTATAGTATACCATCGCAATTAGAGTAAAGGCTCATGGGATTTAATGACAATAAATTAATTAATTAAATTAACCAAATCTTTACATTAAAAGAAAGAGTTCAGTAATTTATTTTACATTTTTTCGCTGTCTATTTTGTTTTTTTCGTTTTTCGATAATAATCATTAAAAATTAAGGAAAAATATAACTTCTTTTTCAATTTTAAGGAAAGTTTAAATAATCATTAAAGCGATTGACCCTTTTCATTTGGCGTGGAAATACAAACGGTTATCTTCAAGGATTTTTATTGTTTTGCAATTCCCTTTTCGGAAATGGTTTGTTCAAGAATAGAAACATGTTGATTAAGTTTTAATTTTTGTATAGTCACCACCTCTATGATTTTAACAAAGAGCAAATATCGATAAAGTTGACATTTTTCAATAGAAAACTGCCGGCTGCATAACAACAAATAAAAAAATGTAACAATTAATAAGCATCGATACAATTTCTTAGAAGGGGCGTTGAAAATATTAATATAAAAATTTCACTCGTTCTCGAGAAATCTGGTTTTTCCAAACGTATGATTTTTCCGTAAGCCCTGTCAGGTAGCTAGCGTAATCTACGGTTTCCGTGATTCATCTGTTCTTGTTGGCGCGGAAGGATAATTTGGTCGGTTGTGAAGCCACACCACGCCTTTCACCCTCCCACCCACCATCCCACCAAAAATAAGTTTTAGACTTCCGCTCGACAGGACCAAGGGCCTTAAGCCCAATGAAATGAATGTTCTAACGTTCATTTATTATTCGTTTTCAATGACTCATTGAAACTATTAATCGAAATTGGAACATGACAACGCGCCTTAATTCAAGAAAATAATAATAATAATAATAATACATTACAACGTTATTAGATCCATTCAACAACTAAAAGGGAAAGAGGTTTAAAATATATTGTAACCTCCGACCAGTCGTTGACATCTTGCCTGCTGTCAAAGAATGTAAAACTCGTGCAGAATATACAACAAAAATAATTTTTCCGGTTGTTCTCTTTGAGTGAGAAACGTGGTCTGCACCTTAAATAACGAAAATATATTTAGGGTGTTAGAAAAACCACGTATTTCACTTTCTTTTTCTTAATATGATCAAAATATTTTAAATAAATATCAAAGTGATTCACCGACAAATAAATTTCGAGTGTTATAAAACCACAAAAGTTCATATTTCTTTAAAAAATTATATATTATAAATATTATATAAAATTTTAAGATGTTATTGCCTTATTTAGAAGAGATCACGAGGTTCGAATCTGGGTCGGGTGAGCTGAGTGGTGGTTTATCCAAATAGGTTTTACACTCCCCCTTCACGCAAATGCGAGTACAGTTAATATAAATATAGCCTTCCTAATACCTCTAAAGCCATTAGATTAGCCTAATTAGTACAAAAACGTACCCGAACGGGTAGTAGGATATGGTGCTAGCAAAAACTAAAAAATAAATAAAAAAAACTGTTGAAAATTAATCTCGCGTATCTACTGGAGCAATATTTTATTTATTTTGTAAAAATTAAAGTGCGTGAGTACTGGTCTAATCTCCACGTTCCTTTCAATCCCCTCCCCCCCCGTATTCACCCCCCCCTTCTCCCATCTATGTACAATGCCCCGTTTCCAAATTTCTCAAAATAAAACGCGTTCAAACGGTATTAGGCTATCTCCAGGCTGCAAGAAACCTTTCTCTCGCCGAACTGTGAAGATGACGGAATGCCAATAGGGAGTCAATATCCTTCTCGAGTAATGGTCGGGGGAGGAGGGGAGTGGGCATGCACCTCATGTCGTCATCCTCTAGACAGAAGGAGGGGGGGGGG
>CABFVZ010002291.1:0-13072 GCA_902151445.1 Timema monikensis | reverse complement strand
ACTCACGTTTTTTACATTCCTTCCCCCCTGAGGGGGCAGTAGGGGATGAGGGGGTCAAGTCCCTAGGGCTCTTCGCTTCCCAGACAAATTCACTACTTGGAAGTAATTTGGTTTTAAACGACTTACAGGCACGCCAACAGTGGTGAGGCAATTAAAAAGTCAAGAGAGTTTCAAGAAGGAAAAGAAGAAGAAGAAGAAAAAAGTAAACGATCATGGAACGAATAATTTGGTGAAATTCGTTTCCTTGCTAGTGTCATGAAACACGAACGTGGTTTTAAAACATTTCATTAACCACCACCTCTAAGATTTTTAATCGCTGTGTATGGATAGCTAGAACATGTTCCCTTAAGACGATTGGCTCAGTTCATTTGACGTAGAAATGCAGAGCCGTGGGAACAAACGGTTATCTATATAATTTTTATGGTTTTTAAATTTTATTTTTGGAAACGGTTTTGTTCAAGAATAGAAGCATGTTGATTACGTTATACTTTTTATATACACACTTCCTCTATAATTTTAACAGTGACCAAATATAGATAAAATTGACATTTTTCAATATAAAAATGCCAGCTTCAAAACAAAAAATAATAAAATGTAACAATTAATAAACATAAGTACATTATTTTAGAAGAGGTGTTGAAAATATTACTATAAAAATTTCACTAGTTCTCGAGAAAACTGATATTTCCTAACGTATGATTTTTCCGCGAGGCCTGTCCGGTAGCTAGCGCCATCTATGTTTTCCATGATTCATTTGTTCTTGTTGGGTGGAAGGATAATTCAGTATATTGTGAAGCCACGCCACGCTTTTCACCCTCTCGCCCACCATCTCACAAAATTAGGTTTTATACTTGCATCCGACAGGGCCAAAGGCCTTAAGGTGGAAAGGAATGCAACCGAAGTCTTGTAATTTTCAGAGTTTTTTTTATAATAAAAGTAAATTAAAGATTGCTGAAAATTTTTGTTTGATTTAATTCCCTAAAGTAACAATAACGGTGGGTTCACACATTCACCGAAAAACTAATGCAGAACAGGAAAGTAGTCACGTGACGATCTGTAAGCCAATCACAAGATTTGTGCCTCATGGGCGTGAGCTGTTTCACTAAAGTTCAACTCATCTATACTTCTTATTATTATTATTATTATTATTATTAGCACCGCGTCTTACTACCCGTTCGGGTTATACGCTCTTACGCTAATGTGTAATGGTAGGGTGATTGTGAGATGAAATGAAGGACCTACAGTTTAACGTGGAATCCGAACCACGGTGGAGGCCTGGCATTCCCCACATTCACAAGATGTCTTGTCAGAGGTGAAGGAAGGGTTTCGTAATCAGATAAATCTGTGCCGGGACCGAGGATTGAACCCCGGCCGCCAGCATAGAAGTCTGACACCTTACCCCTAGACCACCAGGTCACCTTATCATCTCTACTTCATTCGCTCTGTTCGAGATCTTAGTCACGGGAGAACCAATCAAATCTCAGAACCAACCATCTAAAGCTAGTGCGCATGCGCTGTAGAGCTAGAAGCGAGCAGACAGTTTCGTTGGTCGTTGTGAAGAGATTTGAAATAACCCGTTAATGTAAAGCTTGTATCGATGTATTGGATTGTGCCACGACACAGCGTTATAATTTGAAAACATCCATCGGGAGATTTATCTAAAATATGTGTTTATCCACTAGAAAAAAAATACAGTATGTTGATAATCAGCTGTTTTAAATTAGCATTGCAGTACACCATCGGTCAACATACAGAGTGTGAATTGCTACGCTACTGAAGCAGATTCTGCTTTCTATTTTCGTCAAACGTGTGAATCAGGCTTAAAGTTTGATTCCCATAGAGAACATAATCTGCTTGAGTGTCGCAAAAATTCACACGGGTGTGTTGTTGACCCATGATGCAACGCAACGTATGCGTACCCCATGCATGCACTTTACCCTAAGACCGCAGAGGTCGACTAAAATATAATTATAACGAACCAGATGCTTGTTATTACAATGCAGAAAGCCAGATTAAGCTGTCATATGTTTAGCCAACGTCAAATGTTGAGTTAGTTTAATAGACAAATCATAAATAGTCATTAAAAAAGGACAGTAAACATCGTGAACGACGGATAAATGGAAGAGATATTAAAACGCTATTTTAATTTTCTCTCAAATAATGGGTAAACGGCTAATTATCAAAGTATTTTATTTTCTAGTGGATAAACATATATTTTATATCATTTTCCCAATGGTTGTTTTCAAAATATAGCCCTGTGTCGTGGCACAATCCAATACATAGATACATACACTTTACATTAACGGGTTATTTCAAACCAGCTCGCAAAAACTAGCGAAACTGTCTGCCTGCTTCTAACTCTACAGCGCATGCGCACTGATTTGAGATTTGATTGGTTCTCCAATCTCGGATAGAACGGACAAATTAGAAATGAGTTGAACTTTAGCAGAACATCTCTCGTCAATGAGGAAGAAATCTTGTGATAGATTTAGAGACCGCGTTACGTAACTTTGTTTATGTTTTTCAATGAACGTATGTAGCTACAGTTGTTAAATAACTGCTATGGGCATAGCGGCATTTGGTTAAAAAGATGTCATTAAATTCTAGGACACCCTTTTCACATATTCAACAACTTTGATATTATCATGGGAGGGAAAGTAAACTGTTACTTAGGGAATATTATTTAATTTCCTTTGCCGATTTTTTATTATTTTTTTTTTGCTATAAAATCTGCAAAAAATATTGCCCTCAAACTGCCATTCAAACTAAAGAAGCTATATAAATAGTAGATTCTCAAGCCGTCAAGTTTGGCTCTTTCTTTTATTTCAATTTGAAAAGGGAAATATAATTTATAATCAAAAATAAATATGTTACACCGCAAAGCCTTTCTCTATCCATTATTTAAATTATAATTTTAGCTCATAAAATATGTGAAACGATATAATATACATTGTTATAGAAACATTATGGGGTAAAAAGGATATTGCTTTTCAACAAAAAGCATGTACGTTGATTCTTTTAAATAAGGTAATTAACGTCCGAACCGACTGATTATATTAGCACTTGACGTATTAACTAACTTAAATCTAGAACAGACACAACAGCCAGCCCCCCGGTCGTTCATCAATGCGAGAGATTACACCTTCATTTAACCCATGATTAATTTTTCGGCCATACTGGGATTCGAAACCGGAACGATTAACTCAGTAGAATATACAAACACGCTATCGGCTGTGCATTTTCAAATCCCCATTTACAAAAGATCTATTTAGAAAAATATATTTGCCAATAGCTCGGAATATATTCATTATGTAGGTTGTGAAGGTGAGGAATGCCAGGTCTCCACTGTGGTTCGGATTCCACGTTAAACTGTAGGTCCTCCTATTTCATCTCACAATCACCCTACCATTACACATTAGCGTAAGTGCGTATAACCCGAACGGGTAGTAAGACGCAGAGCTAATAATAATAATTATGTAGATTGTAGCATTAGCCACAAGCTACCCGCAACCAAACAAAAACAACCGACTTACCAATTATACCAACACCATCAGCGGCCGGCCCGGCTACACGACCCATCGGAACACTCACACCCGATCAACAAAACTACACGGCCCATCTGAACTCTCACATCCGAACAACACGACTACTCTCGGAATACTGAGGGCCGAGACGAGTCCAGAGCTTTCCATCAACTCCACCGAACCAAAGATCTTCAGTTAGAAAGAAGAAACACTTCACCAGTGCCCAAGTATGCCATCCAGACGCTCGTAGAACATTCCACGCCTCATTATGTTCTTTGGTTTTCCCCCTCTCGTCATCCCTTCGTTCCGTGTGCTGTGATCTGTGCTTTCTGTATATAAGAGTGATCGTGTGGATTAAGCGTCACTCTGGAACTGGCTTTGGAAATGGCTTGTGCGAGCAACGGCTTCGGATATAAACCATGAAAGATAAATTACTTTTCGGCCTAAATCTTTGTTCAAAATTTCAAACATAACTCTAACTTTTAAACTTTGCGCGTATTACAGATGTCAAGTATTGGTGGATTTCATTTTCAATAATCTCTTTTGCACTTGTAATTATTTCTAATATTGATGGGCTTTAACTTTGAACTTTTCCCGCAGTTTTTATGTCAAGTATTAAGTTTAGGAGTTTAACAAAAGTAAAACATCTTATGATGCCGATATTTATTGAGTAATGTTTTCTCTGGGCATAAAGGACTTAAGCTTTACCCTCTTACTGGGAAGCATTTCTCTTGAAATATTGTTTATATTACTCCATGTTGGATGTTAGGTTTGTCTTTTGCTTATTGGATTATAGTGCCTTTAGATTCCGTCTATGGAATTGTTCTGTTCATTATTAACTTTCAATGTTCACTCATGAACTTAGTGTACTAGGCGCCATCAGCGCATGTAACAAGTTAGTGATAGCCGCCATAACGACTAAGTGATGGGTGGATATGTGTTATGTATTGGCGAGCTAATATGGGTTTATCTAGCTAAAGTCAACCTAAGTTATCTATAATTTCTGGGATCTTGTATATTTTCCCCATTTATGGGACGAAGAGAAGAAAGATGACTGGTAGGAAACAACTTTAAATATGTGGAAGATTGACATTTATGCATAGGTTAAATTGAGGAGTTATTCATTGTTGTTTCGGCCTGATCAAGTTTAACGTTAGCAAGGCTAATCGCTTATGTCATGCGCCCTCCTTATGAGGCCATGGCGCTAGATTGTATATTTTGTATAGCTTACCTTTTCTTGAGATTGTTGATCTCTATATATTGTTGTCTATATTTTTTGAATCTTAATAAACATCTCTTGACTATAATGTTTGTACTTACCTTTTAATACGTTCATCTTTAGGTAGGCTACTGCTAGTTAAAATAGGTTGTCTAATAATCAAACCAGAGGTGTAATTAAGATCTTAGTTGATGGCATATATTATTGGGGGTGACCGTGGGGACGAGTCCCGCAATAGTTCTTATTGCGTGTGCTGGGTATCAGTTAGGGCTTGCACAGTTTTTCTTTGCTCTTTTTACTCACCCAGCACACTCTAAATTTTTTTTTTTGCTATCTTATATTTATTTTTTTATATTTTTTTGTATTTGAACACGCCTAATTAGGCGCAACATTTCAAGGTGACCTGGTGGTCTAAGGGTAAGGTGTCGGACTTCTGTGCTGGGAGTCCGGGGTTCAATCCTCGGTCGCGGCACAGATTTATCTGATTACCAAACCCTTCCTTCACCTCTGACAAGACATGTATTAATCACAACTTGTGAATGTGTGGGAATGCCAGGCCTCCACCGTTGTTCGGATCCCACGTTAAACTGTAGGTCCTCCTTTTCATCTCGCAATCACCCTACCATTACACATTAGCGTAAGTGCGTATAACCCGAACGGGTAGTAACACGCGGTGTTTATAATAATTACATTGATTGTTTAAAATATCCTTTCGGATAAAAATACTACCCCTTTACAATGATTCAAAGTTTAGGCTGATTGGTAAAATGTTTTCGGCTCTAATACTAGTGACAGACTTACTAACAGAAAAACGACATCGCATATAACACTTTTTCGGGTTCATAGATTCATGAAACGTTGACAGCCATCAAAATCTTGAGTTCAATATTTTTGACGACAACAATATCAGAGTGTTCGCGAGAGAAAAAAAAAGGTAACATTTTATTTTGAACATTTGGGTTATTTCTGTTAACGAAATTAAAATATGAAAATAGTTTATTTAATCGATTACCTTTAACCTTATCTCCGGATTAAATTGGAGATAAATTAAATAAAATAACTATTTTTTCACAAATTAAATTTAAAAATAAATGCCTACTAAAAAAAATAGAGAATTTTAATTTCACGGTGAATCTTTTCAAAACTTTTATAAATACCTCAATTAAATGCACTAATTATTTAATATTATAACTTATCAAATAATTATTTTCACAAATATTTATGAAATAAGAAAGAATATAATACGTTTGTTCTTCAATTATGTTTGGAATCTTGTTTTATGTTTTAACAATAAGTATTTTTAAAGTTCAAAAATATAAGTTTAATTATTTTTTCCAACAAAATGTGCTTATTATATCATTACCTCAATCATTTTGGTATTTGTTCTTAATTAAAGTAGACATCGGTGGTATTAGGGTAAATTGCTCCCCTCAGGATCCGAAGATCGTGGGTTCAAACCCAGATGAGATCGACAGTTTTTTCTTGAGTGATAAATGTCCGTAGCACGACTTCCTTAGGATGGGGAAGTAAAGCCGTCAATCCTATAACAATTGTGGCTTGTAAAAGAAATCTGGAAGGTATGTGGAAATTCCTTTCACGGTAAAATTGGTCGGCCCTTTCACTCTCGCTCATAGAAATTCTCGTGTACTGAAATAATCAGTCGGTTCAGAAAGTGAGCGTTAAATATCTCAAACCAATAAAATTCATACTTGAATTAAACAACAGGTCAATAGAACGTATCAATAAATAAATACATTTATTTGGGCTAAAGAGTTAATCTACCATAGAAATGGTGGGTTAACCGAGAAAAAAAAAATCTTGGTCAAAGTAGTTTTGGTTTTATTTTAATTAACAAAACTTTAATATTTAATTTCTCAATTTTTTTTACCTTATCATAAAAAAAAGTTATTATTATTAGCACCACGTCTTACTACCCATTCGGGTTATACGCACTTACGCTAATGTGTAATGGTAGGGTGATTGTGAGATGAAATGAAGGACCTACAGTTTAACGTGGAATCCGAACCACGGTGGAGGCCTGGCATTCCCCACATTCACAAGATGTCTTGTTAGAGGTGAAGGAAGGGTTTGGTAATCAGATAAATCTGTGCCAGGACCGAGGATTGAACCCCGGCCGCCAGCATAGAAGTCTGACACCTTACCCCTAGACCACCAGGTCACCAAAAAAAAAGGGTTGTAATAGTGATAACTTTTAATTTTGAGATTGTAATGGTTACGTTGTATGCGCTTCTGAACTCATAAAATTTGGGTCTTAAAATTATATCTGTTTCTCTGTTTATTTGTCTGTCTGTCCGTCCATCACCGGGACTACAGTCAAAAAAATTCGAACAATTTATTTCAAACGTTATATGTTATATGGTCATGTACATCTTGATTTTAGATCTCTCTCTGAAAATTAGAGTGTAGATTTTACTAATGACCGATTTGAATAATTTATAGCATTTTTCAAAAATTTTCAAAATTATTTTATTCAAAATGTATTTATAGGGAAAATTTTATATAATAAATAACACTGAATTGTTTTTCGGGAAAAAAAACATTTATGTGCAGTTTAAAAGAATGAGAATGTTTTAAAATGGCTTCAATGAATTTCTTCAAAATGTGTATTTTAGAAATTGATAAATAATATGGTGTGTTTGTTTTTCTAATAAAAAAATTGTTTACGGGTTGTTTACTGATGACTGGGTTTTGAACTTTTTTTTAAAATGCTTCAAAATGTATCTATTTGTATAGCGTTTCATGTAAGTAATAAAATACTAGGCTTGTTTATTGAGTTTAATTTCTATACGAGCGATTTGCCGAAATATTTATTTTTACTTTTTTTTCCCCAAACTATAAAAGGCTATAAGGAACGTAATGTACGACTATGACGTAGTATTTAGTAAATATATATATATATATATATATATATAATATTGATAGGTAAAATTATAATAATTATTGTCAAAGCAATGGCATTTTTAAATACCATAAAAACGCTTTGGTGGCCACGTGGTCTAACTTTAAGACGTCACTCTCTGAGTAGAATAGACTGCCGATGACAGGGAAATCGAGGTTCGAATCTCGGTCGGGTGTATTTGGAGCGTCTTTCCTTCCAAAATGGTACCCATCTCTCACCACGTAAGTACGGATTCAACCTTCATCATCCTTAACACATAGCGTAGTTAGTACATATACGAGTACAACCCGAACGGGTAGTATAACGCGGTGCTAAAAAAAACTTAAGAAGGCAGACAAAAAAAAAATTAGCACCACGTCTTAATTTAAAGGAGGTGTACCCGCATTTGCTTGGAGGGAGAGTGGAAAATACTTTTGGAAAAACCCCAGTACACCCGAACTAGATTATAACCTAGATCCCTCCCCCTCCCCTAACATTGACAGTCTAGTCTACTGCTAGAGTAGTGCCTTAGACTATACGGCCACCGAACCGGGTAACAAAATGTTGAATTAACCTTTAGAATTAGCAACTTCTTTTTTTTTTCCCCACGACAGTCTAGAGGCAATATTTTATCTTTACGACGGCACCGCGTTTAAATAAAATCCTAAAGTAGAATAAGATAGATGCCGCGTAACAAATTTAATTTGTCTCATATAATCATGGTTTATGAACCTTTTTCTGGATTTTATCTTCGCGAGTGCGCTTTATTCAAGTTTTCTTAATGGCGGAGCTAAACGAGCCAATGATGCTTCCGATGAAAAGTTGCATTATGAGCAGGAATAGCACAATAACCTTTGGTAGATAGATACATCTCTCTCATTCATTCATTCATTCATTTTGGTGTTTGGGTACCAGAAAGAGATGAAGGCTGGTTCACATCTATCACTGGGTAAGGTAGAATTACATTATATCCTTTCCAAACAACACTATGACCCTATCTTATAAGCTATGCTATAGTGGAAACAGTCAAGGTATGCCTGCCACCTTTCAAGGGTTAAACTAGAGCACAAAGAAACCTTGAGATTAAGCTTTGCAAACATAATGTGAAGTCACCCTTTTATATGTTTTAGAGCTACGAAAGAGAGAAAATAAACACTATAATTTATTAACGCTACTAAAGTACCTTTACTCCCCACCCCCCTCTCCTCCCCCCCTTGACCCTAAACTAAAGGGGAGGAGCGCATTTTCAACCACACAGAAACGGACTCAAAATTTGTCACTGCTTGCACCTTTAATGGCAAACCCCCCTTTCTCTGCTCTACATCTCTCTCTCTCTCTCTCTCTCTCTCTCTCTCTCTCTCTCTCTCTTGAAAGGTCTCTTTCTACAGTTCTTGTAGCTGATGATGGCCTCTTGCAAAGGAAAGAGATGGAGTGAGTACTCATCAATCAAGAGAGAGTGAGTACTCATCAATCAAGAGAGAGAGAGAGAGAGAGAGGGGGAGATGGGGAAAGACCTCGCCTTATCATCTCCGGCTATAGGCAACCACTGAGGGCTCCCTACCATTGTCGTGGCTTGCTCTGATGAACATCGGCAAACATTCATCTCCCTTCCCTCGGATCCTTTAAGGCGAGAGAGTGTAGGTAACACAAGTTAAGGCGAGTAATTTTTACAAAACGTGTTTTCTGGTCAAAATAAAATAAAATATTGTTCTAGTAGCAACGTTTAGTTTAATTTTCTTCACTTGTTGATATCAACAGTTGCTGAATATCTTGTCGGAACGTGACCTGGAATTTAATGACAATTTTTTTTCTCTTCGCTAAAAAAAAATGTCTCGTCTAATGCCACTATGGTCATAACAAATATTCAACAACTTTTGATATCACCGTGTGAAGAAAATTAAATTCTATGTTTGTACTGGAGCAATATATATATATATATATTGCTAAAAAGGTTTGGCTATAAAAATTGCGAAAACACTTTCGTTAACTCGCGTTTCTTACGCTCCAACCAAGAAAGTGTGTTTAGCTTTTAGTGACAGCAAATATGTATAAGAAGGTGCGAAACGAGAACCACCCCAGGTGTGCAAACAGTCTAATCTAAATATCAATGTAATCAATAATGTAAGGCTGTATACATTGGCTAGACTGGTTGATATCTTTCAGCTAGATATGCTGAACACCAGTAATTTTAAATACAATAAAAACCAAAGATGCAAACCTAAATTTTTCCAAACATCTAAATCATTCTGCTATTCAACCAACACCAATTACTAACTACATGAAACGTTTACAATCCTACTCTAAGGGTCTCAAAATGTACATAGCTGAAAATCTATATATCCTAACAACAATATATTAAACGAGCAAACCCATTTTTAAACCCAACCCCTCATCAACACAATTTAAAAACTACCTAAACACGTCAAACTCAAAAAAATAATCCCCATTACAACAATTCTTGCTCTCCCTCCGTCTTAATTAAAACCCATTCGGATGCCATAATCAAGAGATTAATACCCTAGATTAATCTTCCTCGTCTTATTTCAATACCATATTTTTTTGTCAAAATTAACAATTATATATATATATATATACTCATCATAATAAATTACACAAGCAACAGTATCTAATTTCTAAATTGTTTAGTTTTATGTCTACATATAAGTAGCTTAGTCCACTACTTATTGTTGACAACCCCACAATTTTTGTTTTATATAATAACTCAAAATGTTCACAAACTTTCTTATAATATGTATTTCACAGAATATCATATCTAGCATAAATAAGACCTGAAGAATATGTGATATCAATAATAACACCTAAACATGTCGTCATAGAAAAATAAGCTGCCATAAAATAAGAAGAAAGGAATAAAAATAAAGATTAAATTAATTTCTGATATTTAATAAAAATTATACAAAGTTTTATTCCTAAAAGATAAGACAGTTAATTTTGGTGATGACTTTTCTGTTTACATTGAAACAATAATAATAGAGAGAGGTATGTCTGTAACTTGTAGATCGTTATTTCGAATTTTAATGTTCGTGAGGCCCTATTCATAAATGGGCAATAAGGGGAGGGAGGCCAATATGCAACATTTAAGTTCTTGTTAATTTTTATGAAAAAAAAAGAAGTGTGGATTTGGCTTCAATTTGTTATTAACAACTTTGAATCATCAATATACGCGTTAAAAGAGATAAAACGATAAAATGTAGATTTCCTACCTTCTCTATCTAACACCTTTCATTACATTTTGTTCTGTTCAATCAACTTGTGAAAAATATGTTTCTTTTAAATGAGTTCAGCCTTACAACAAAATTTGTTTTTTATTAATTCGTCAGATTTTTTTTGCGAAATTTGGTTATGTAATTCATATAATTAGCTTATAATTATGTTAAGATGCTCTAAAATTCCCTCACACAAGGTTAAATTCCTGAAAATTTATCTCTAGGTGTAGGAGGGAGAGGGGATTACACACCCTCAGCAGATGGGACTTCAATTCGCCCCCCCATTTGGAAAAGCCAAATGGGCGCCTTTGCTTCTATTCTTAGACCGAGTGTAGAATATAGCCTCCAATAATTATATATCATCGTTCAACAGCGAATTCTGTGTAAAATGTTCACACAAAAAAAAAAGAACTAAATTTAGAACCTTTGTATTTTCCCGTGGGCTATAGAATGCCACCCATGTCGCAGCCATTTATCAAACTTTTCCAAACAAAAGCCAACGTGAATGTTTCCATACGGGACAAAAGGAACGCCTCAGGAAGATAGCTAGGAATATCACTACGGGATATTCCAATATCCCAGCGGCGTTTGGAGGTGATACAATGTTTTCACGGATTGAAAACGTTATTCGCAGATGTTACAGTTTCCGTTATGGAACGCGAAATAATTCGATGGTAAGAAAATAAGACGCCCTATGCATTCTTTGTTTCGAACCTCGCACAATTTAAGGGCGTTACCCACCCGTGACGTCACGGCAAGCAAAGACAGGATTTCCAATGTCTTATGAATTTAAGTTTTATTCAAGAAGTTTTGAAGATATTACTTTGAAATATAAACCACAAATTCTTTAAATGATTCTAAAAGTAGTTCTACAGTGTCAAAAAAAAAATATAATTTTTATCTTTAAGTAGTTTTTTTTGTAAGCGCGTATTTATAAATCACTTACAACTTAGGCTATTTGTCTTGGTCACGAAAATGTCCTGTAGGAGTCTTCCTGCCAGGACGTAGATAAGAAACGTCCTTAGAAACATACGTCTATTTAAAAATGATAAAAACAAATTTTTAAAGAAAAGTAAAAAAGTATATTGGCTGTGTAAACTCGTCAGAGGAAGAGGGGAAGTGTTATCAGTAGATAAATAAGAGGCCTCACAGGGTGAACTGAACATTTTCTTTCCTCTCCTTCTATTCCGTAAATTGGTTTCTAAGTTTGATAATGCTTAGACTGCTTAGGTGCGTCAAGTTATGATAGCTTAGAAATCTCCACCTAGGAAACGTCGTTAATAATGAATCGTTTTCCTATCTACCAACGAAGAGCTGAGATGCATCTCAAATGTCCAAAAATGTTTAGCTTTTTAATAAGTGTTTTATTTCACGATAAGGTAAGTGCAAAAATGGAGGTGAAAGATATCCACATGTACTTTACCTAAATAATAAAAACATGTACATTCAGTTTTGTAATTAAAATAAAATCATTAAATGTTGAAATTAACTCAGTCTCAAGGACGTTACACCCAAAATTTCTCAGATCTGGGACCAGAGTAAATGGTTAGAAATATAGATCTCGCTTTACTCAAACTAATACTGTGATTTATTTAAAGGGTTCCTCACATAGCTTTCTAAGATAGTCTAGGAATATTTTAGTGGTTTTGAAACTTCAGAGATGTCATTAAATTACCATAATAAATACAGTAGTGTGCGGATATTTCCCTTGAGATGGTACACAACTAATTGTCTACAGAAAGAATCCTTAATGTTCTTTTAATCTATCTATTTAAAAACACTTATTAATGGTTTAGTATAAGTGGTAAGGATAATTAAAAAAAAGGTTTAAAGGCATTAAAACTACCATTATAATGAACAACGGTATGAGAAAACCAAAGTGATAAATCTTTCATGTGAACCCAACCCCTTAGTGTACACAATTTAGATTCATACCGGTAACCCCACCCCCACCCCACCACTATCCGTGCTGCCTCGCTGAGCGAGAAATTGCCGCGCAAACGTTCATCTTTAACGCAATATTTAATTATAGGGCACGGTTTTTCAAAATATGATTCACGCAATAAAAAAAAGTTAAACGATTCCTAAAGGGCGCTTTTCTCCTAACAACTATATATCTTACCCGCCTCGGTGGCGTAGTTGGCTAACGCGCTTGTCGTGTTGAGCTCGACTGCTGAGGACGGGGAGATCGAGGTTCGAATCT
>CABFVZ010002290.1:75321-119050 GCA_902151445.1 Timema monikensis | reverse complement strand
GGTGACCTGGTGGTCTAGGGGTAAGGTGTCAGACTTCTGTGCTGGCGGCCGGGGTTCAATCCTCGGTCCTGGCACAGATTTATCTGATTACCAAACCCTTCCTTCACCTCTGACAAGACATCTTGTGAATGTGGGGAATGCCAGGCCTCCACCGTGGTTCGGATTCCACGTTAAACTGTAGGTCCTCCATTTCATCTCACAATCACCCTACCATTACACATTAGCGTAAGTGCGTATAACCCGAATGGGTAGTAAGACGCGGTGCTAATAATAATAATAATAATAATAATAATGTTTTTGTTTTTGGAGAAACTATTTTATAAATTTGGGACATTATTTTTAGTGCACAATAATTAACATATCCTTGGTGTGTTTAACTTAAGGTGGGGGTGTATTAGAGTAAATATTTCAACAATATTTTGAGTTTTAAATGGGGTATTTCGGATATCTGATACTTACACAAACATGCCTTTGGGTAGAATGTAGATCCAATTTTTAGACTAAATAAAAAATATTTGCTTTTAACTAAATAAAATCGTTTGAAATGTATACTTTTTTATCGGTATCTCTTTAAGGTATGTACTAGAATGTAAAGAATAATATAAACTCATTTTACGACAGAAAGGCATGAATATTTTTTAATGCAAAAGTTGAGCGTTTATGTATTATTATTATTATTTAGACTCCATTTATCGAATACAAATAATCGTGTGTATTGTCTTTCTTTCAATTACCCAAAGAACAATACTAAGCCATACTTCCCCCCTCCCCCCACACGTTTTGAATAAAAGTTGAAGCATTGTATTTCAAATATATCAAATGTTAAACATAGAATATGTTCCAATCTCAATTGCTTGTAAAATAAGTTCCCTAGAAATGATTACTGAGCGAAGATATCTAAAGTGCTTTTCTCAAGAAAGTGGAATGGGATTTAAATAATGTCATAGTTGTTGCTGAATTGCATCCTCTAGTCTTAAATCATCTTACTTAGAAGAAAATTGAGCTTAATATTATTTTACCATAAAATGTCTTCTCGTCTGACATTATTTCACGTTTCCTTTCAATTTAATTTATTTCCGTCTACACTTTTTTTTAAATATTAGCTACGCCAATGAAAAATAAACTGGAGATGCCCTTGCTAAGACCAACGTTCCTACCAGTATAAATCAATATATTATTTTAAAATGGGTCACACACAAATATTATAATTATGTTATTATTTTCATTTGAGCTTAAAACCCACAAATGTGATTGAACGATGTTATAAATTAAATTCTTAATGCACTTAATTGTCATTTGTGGAGAGGCTAGGGCTCAAATCCCGTAAGGATGTAATAGAGTTTTTTAAGTGTGGATTTCTTAGAGATTTTCCCATTCCTCTCTCCAGGCTAATAGAGCTGAATCTATTATAAGCTACCTTATTCAAACTCTTAAATCAAGTCATTATAGCTTTGGTGTTGAGCGTAAAATTATTTTGTTTTTTTAATAAAATTCATGATCTAAAAAAATGTAGAAAAATTAGTGGTGAAACGATATAATTACGTTAATGGGTTTTAAGATATAACTAATCATTTAATTGTGAATTTTTTGAGGTTTTTGTAGTAAATACTAGAAATCTTAAATTGATATACTTATCAGTGTTAATAGATATTCAATACTTCCAATATTATTATTATTATTATTATTATTATTATTATTATTATTATTATTATTATTATTATTATTATTATAGCATTCAGGAGTGCCACATCAACTTCAAAGGATTGTCTGCCGACGATCTCATCTAAGAGCTCAGAAGCCATTGTTTTTGTGAAATTGTATTGAGACTCAGTGTAATAGATTTCCTACACACACATTATCCCTATTTGACCCCCACACCCTTACCAAAGAGGTGGGATAAATATTTGATCACAAAAAGCACGCTCTTCAATTGGGATATTCGTTATCTCTTTGTGTTTGACTCAGAATGAGGCCGTAGCAACACAGTAAAGTAAACACAAGTTGGTTCTTGGATTGCTTGCTTTGTAGACGTGAACAAATCTTGTTCGGGTGAGGGGGAGGGAAAAGATTCAAACATTAACACTAGCCTATAAGCTCGTAACTGATTACAAATGTATATAAACAGTAATGTAAATAGTTTGCAGTTCTCCCTTCAAGAAACTGTGGGTGTATTTCATATAAACTCTGCCTAGTCTCAACTAACTCCGGTGGTCGAATGGTCTAAGGCATCACTCTCGAAATAGACTGGACTGCCGATTATGGGGATATTAGGGATCGAATCCCAGTTGGGTGTACTGTGGTGAGTTATGTTCCAAGCTTCATCTATACAAATGCGGGTTCACCTCCTATAAATATGACCTTATTCATCCCCAACTCTGTACAGTAAATAAAACATATGCGTATGGACCAAACGAGAAATGAGACGTGGAGATAAACAATTTCGTCTTAATTTTACTAACCTAATTACTTAGCCCACAATAACCTGTAGGCCTATCACGTCTTCTATTTAGGCTGATATTTGAATCAGTGTTCTTACGGTCAAACAAAATACAAATATTAAGACAACTAAACTTGTTTTTAATATAAAAAGATATTTCGATTGTTTTTACATTCATTACTGTTTCCAGCCTGTGGCCTGGGTCACTTTATTATTATTATTATTATTATTATTATTATTATTATTATTATTAGCACCGCGTCTTACTACCCGTTCAGGTTATACGCACTTACGCTAATGTGTAATGGTAGGGTGATTGTGAGATGAAATGAAGGACCTTCAGTTTAACGTGGAATCCGAACCACGGTGGAGGCCTGGTATTCCCCACATTCACAAGATGTCTTGTCAGAGGTGAAGGAAGGGTTTGGTAATCAGATAAATCTGTGCACTTTTTTATTCAAACCATATATTTTCCACTGCCGGCTTACTAAGCCTGCCATATGCCTTATAATCTAACCTAAGACTAGGCCAGTCACAATATCCAGTCCCCGGCCGTTTATTTATCAATGTGAAAAGGTAAACTCACATTTCACCAATGGTAAATTTTTCGGACATGCTGAAAATCGAACCCGGGACCCTTATCTTAGTAGACAGACATACTACCGACTGAGCTAAGGTGTCGGATATATATTACACATGATTACAATAATTAAAAAGGTTATTCATTAATACATCTTACATTGTATCTTTATATATTAATTGTTCTTGTAACACAGCGGTAATTATTATGTTGATCAGGCAGTGGGAGAATATGGAATTATCTAGCATTGATGACCTGGAAATAATTAAAATTCTAGCCCAGACTTTCTTGGCCCGAGCTAGACTCGCCAGCCTAAATCGCTGGCGCTGGGATAGCTTTGCAATTACTCTTGTTCTTATTATGCAGTGATAAACTACTTTAAGGATACCACCTACTTGAAGAGAAATACCATCACACTTTAGTATTTTTTTATGGGATTGATGGTTCTGAAGCTTCTAAACCACTAAAACAATCCTCAATTATCATAGAAGTATTTGTTGTGACTCTGTTAAAATTATTATTTATTTGAGAAAGAATATATATATTTTGCTTACCATTTAATTTGATATGAAAAGTGTGACATACTGCTTGGAAACATCATTGAAGATGAACTACAGTAGCCCCAAGGATTCTTTGCTGCTGATTGACAGCTCACAGATGATTTCTGACACTCAACATTTAGGTATATACCTAAATTTTGACTGTCAGAAGAGACAGCTGCTCTGCTAAACACATGTTTTTTTCAGATAATATCGTTTGGCGTAGGGATACATAAATTGGTCTGGTAACTTTTCAAAGCCGTCAGCTGTCAGTCAGCACCAAAGAAGCCATTAGGTTACTGTAATTTCATATTTTCATGATTTTATTTAAAATTATAAGACTTAGAATGAAAAGATTGCTATCCTGTTCTAAAACAACAAACCACTTCTTTAAAAAAGGTGGGATTTCTGAACGTCTGTAACGCGTCTTAGTGCCTCGGTGAGTGGACCCCACAAGACCGATTAACCGTGGTATTTGATACAAGTGTACCCTCAAAGCAGAAAACGTATCCAAGCCTAGTTTTCTGCATTATTCATTTGCCGACAGTGAGGTTAAGCTTGATTTAACAATTTTTTAATCTTTAAATAACTCTTTTTCACTTTTATTGTATTTTTTAAAGTAAAATGGCCTCACTGGTCTCAATTTGACTGCTATTTTTGTTAATAGAGCAGAAAATCTCGTCATTCTGGGACGCCTGCTTCAAGTTGTGTTACCACCTACAAAAGATAGAGGTGAGGAGGTTAGAAAGGAGTAAAACAAGCCAAACACTCTACAGCTTAAGATATGGTCTAGATTTTTACAATCCCCCTCGAGAGACTCTGGTTTAAGTCCGGGTAAGAGTCAATCTTATGGTTAGTTTCATAGTCTGACTTAGTATCCCTCAAGGGCACTGTTATACTAAATACGGGACGACGCTGGCCTGGACGCAGATGGAATGGGCCCAGTTTCACATTTTTATTAATTAAATAATGTTTGGTGATTTATGTAAATCAATTAATAAAATGTACCCCTATTTTTTTTAAACAAAAAAGGGGTAAATATTACTATTATTTAAAATAAAATTATGCAAATCTAATATACAAATACCTCAAATACTAAAATAAAATTATAATATGTATATTTAAAGCTTGGATTAAAAATAATGATACCTGAAAGCTATAAAGCAGTTTGCGCTTAACCCGAATGGGTAGTAAGACGCGGTGCTAATAATAATAATATAAAGCAGTTTCATACGTGAAACTGTCCCAATTTGAAACTACCCCATTCCATTTTGGTCTAGGTAGGTGTCAACCTGTATTTAGTGTAGCACCGCACTTGAGATGTGCTAGGTCTGAGTATGTGACTTCACTTGAGGCTGCTCGATCTAACTACGAAACTGAACTTTTATCTTTCTATGGTAGGCGTGATAAGAGTTATTTGGAGATCAACCTAAGAATGGTTTCAATCATTTTTTAATTAACACGTGTGTAGCCAAAATTATTTAAAAAATTAATTCCAAAAAACACATTATTCGTAGCCATACAAGGTATTTTGTAAGAAGATGTTATTTCATAGGTAGCGGGCAATATGCATAGAAATAATGTGTTATTTACAATAGTTTTACTAGCTTATTTGGAAATGTACCCACATTTGCGAGGAGGTAGCGTGGGAAACAATTTTGAAAAAAACTTCAGTACGTCCAACTGTCCCAGTCTTCCGCAGTCTATTCTATTGCGAAAGTGGTACTTTAAACCACACGGCCATCCAAGTGGTTTATTTATGGGTTTTTAGACATATCTTATTCATTGGCTTTGCTATAAGGTGGCGTAGGTGGCAAAATGCCATGGGCCCATGTCCAAAATGGGGACCACCTGGTGACATGACCAAAATCAACTAGTAATTCTGTTCAAACCTTTTATTGACATATTTATTTTATTTAACTAACATCTCAGCTATGATTTTATTTATCTGTTGGTGTTTCCGTGCGAGATGGTATAGTTCATGAACATTGTATCCAAATCACTTCAGTCACAGACTACTGACTTATCAAAGTCGTCAATGTTTCTACAAGTTTGTTTGAATAAATTTGTTTCTCACAGGAATGACTTTAACTCTCTTATTGATGAAGCCAAATCGTTTGCGCAGAGCTGGTCTATTCGACTAGAGTTTAAAAAATCCCGTCTGGGAAAAATAAAGAAGCATTTTGATGAGCTTTGCGAAGATGAAAGGCTAATAGATGCAGAAAGTGCTTTTCGAGTGAATGTATTTTATCTTACTTTGTACATAACGATAAATCAATTAACATTTAGCTTTAAGGGAATAAGAGAAATTATGTCTATTTTTTCTTGTTTTGAATCCTAAGTGTTCTAACAGAGCTAGCTGATGAAGAGCTTTATTATTAAGCCCTAAAGTTTGTCAACATATATAAAAATGAGATACACGAGATATTTACGCAGGAAATTCTTGCCATGCTAGCTGTTTTAGAGATGACCTTCCTCATTTTTCTAAAGTTACAGAATTTGCTAATTTTCTGACTATCGAAAATCATACCTTATCATCCAGTTTCCCCAAAGTCTCAATAGCTTTTATTTTATTTCTTACATTACCCGTCACAGTGACAACAGCTGAAAGGTTATTCTCTAAACTTAAAATTATTAAAAACTATTTAAGAATTACAATAAATCAAGAGAGGCTGCAGGGATTAGCTGTGTTGTTTATTGATCAGGTACTGTCCGTAGTCTAGACTTGGAGAAAATTATAGACAATTTCGCAGAGGTCAGAGAAAGAAGAAAGGAGTTTTAAATGTCGATGTTTGTTTGGCCTTTATTTTCTTGGGGGAAGGGAAGGGCCCACCATCAAATTTGTTCTACGGGCCTATTACTGCTTAGATATGCTCTTAGCTTATTTTACTAGTTTGAAAGAAACATATAGGGATTAAATTTTATTAATGGAAGGAAATATAAATCTAGAAAACTACAAAGAGATAAAAATTAATATTTTATTCTTTGTAAAATTGTTATACATTAAATGAAAAAGCCGATACTTTGTTTTTCAATTTTTGTTAGTTTAAAATATGATAAAATACCAACTAAAACAGTTCAGTTCAAAAAGATTGTGAAGAGACGGGTTTATATTTTTACTATTGATAGTAGCACATGTTTATAAAAATTTGAATGATGTATTATATATCTAAACATTACATTACATTACATTACATTATAAACAGTCTAAACTGCTTCGTATAGTTTTTAAGATAACTTTGATTTACTTTTTAATCTGATTAAGTGTTGGTTCATCTTCTAAAGTGCGCCTTTAAGTGGTGAGGAATATATTTTTGTAGTGTTTCAGAAATGTGTTGTTGAGAATTGAACTTGTTCTCTTAAGCTAATTGGCAGAGTAATATTCAGAAGTGTCGTCGTGTTTTAAATGAATATGTTTAGGATCAACCACTAATGGACTCTAAGGACATTGCGTGTGTAACAAAACAAACATTCGCAGCCTCTGCTGACTCAGGGAAACCAACATTGAAATAACTTTCCTCTTCCATGACTCTCAGCGGTACCAACCTTACAGCTGAAGTAGGACCTTCTGCTAAACGTAGCCGCCAGTGTAATGTGTGTCAGTTGATATAAAACAAACATCACCTTCTTAGACTGAAGCTAAAAGGTTTGGGGTAATGTAATTTTATAAAGGTGGTACTAGTGAGTAGGAAATTAGATACATTTACACTTTATCTTAGCTGGTAGCGTGTTGGACTACTAATCTAAGGGTCATGACCTCATGGCTCGATCCCCGGAAAGCCGATAATTTATCACTGAGAAGTTGGCTCAGTTCAATTTCGCTAAGTGGTAAATTACTGATCTTGGATGAATCTGTTGTGTTTGGTTTATAGATATGTTTGATATAATAATTTACTGTCCCCACTACTACCAATACCAACACTACTAACACTATAAATACTGCTACGACTATGATAATAAATATTCAATTATACTTATTTATCTTTGGAGTTTTCAATTTTAAGGATTTAGAATTTAATTTACACAAAGTGTAATTTATTTAAATTTTATACTAAACCAGATAACCTTTCCACCAACTATATTATTTAACGTGTAGTCTTGAAATAAAATATAAATAGTTTCTAAAATAAAATATCAAACCAAGACGAGTATTGATAAATTTGATAAAATATAGATCTGTGTGTAAATTGCGTTAAGGGTAGGTATAATGTTTCTTCAATTTGACTAAACAAATAACTAAATTAATTACATTTTATGGGAAGAAAAGTATGACATCGTAGGATGTGATTGTTGGCATATTGTATTGTTTTTGCATTATTTAATAATAGGATTATTATATTAATTAAATGACAAGTATTAAATCTCTACACTACTTCGTTTGAATGCACTGTTATTAATCTTGGCCATACCTTGCATAGTAGACTGATCACAAAGAGGAATATTTCTATACATCGCTGTTCCCAAAGTATATACATACGAACACTACCTACTCCCTCCTGTTTAATTTCATTCTTTCTCCTTTGGTTAATTTGATTACAGCCTTGAGTTTAGCGTATTATTATTATTATTATTATTATTATTATTATTATTATTATTATTAGCACCGCGTCTTACTACCCGTTCGGGTCATACGCACTTACGCTATTGTGTAATGGTAGGGTGATTGTGAGACGAAATGGAGGACCTACAGTTTAACGTGGAATCCGAACCACGGTGGCGGCCTGGCATTCCCCACATTCACAAGATATCTTGTCAGAGGTGAAGGAAGGGTTTGGAAAGTTTAGCGTATTAATAACAAACATATTTAGCAAATTAAGTTTTTTTTAAGGCAACACAAAGAACTTTGTTTGTTTTTTTATATTTTTTACTGCTTTGCTCGTTGGGGGCTACGCCCTCAAACCCCCAGTGAGCTTTATTTACAAGTGGATCTAAACTAATGTAATTCCAGAACCGTTTTCTGATAGGTCTTAACCGTTTAGCAACAAGATACTTCCAAAGAAAGTTCCGCACCGACTTTAAAGTGGCTCCGTCATTTTGATTTTTTTTTTCAGAGGTTAAAAATTAGATTTTTTAACTTTTTAGAATTTTCCCATCAGTTAGAGGCTAAAATCTATAAGTTTGCCAAATTTAAAGTTTCTATCTCATCTGTAAGTGTGTAAACATTAATGTCAGTGAGTGAGTGAATCAGCCATGTGGCTTTATGGTAGTATGATAATAATAATTAATTGGCAGTTTTTATTTTGATGTCTCATAAAACTCTAGCTATAATTAAAATATAAACAACAAATCCATGAACAAATTGGATGGAGGTTCAATATATTGTATTCAAAGTGTATGTAAGTACGTGGTTTGAAAAACAGCTTAGTCTAAAACATATCTCTAGCCTTAACTGAATAAATATCTAGCTATCGCAGAACAAATACGCACACGAACATTTTGACGCCTATAAGCTCAGCTCGTAGAGCGTTTGATTTATGATATGATGGTCTTGAGTTGAACTCACTGGGGCGAACCAAAAACGTATTAGAGAAAAATTGAATTTATTCCCTTTAGTTGAATAATAATAATGTAATGGGGTCTGAATTTGGTTGTTGGGTTTAATATAAATGTATTTATAACAAGTTTATTTTAGTATGCATTAAATGTGTGGATAAAACAAATCTTTCAAACATATCCACAAATCAAAAACCTTTATTTTAGGCAACCTATAATGGTATTTTTTGTGAACTAAACCTATTACTCCCACTTCCACCCCCGCCCCTGATAGCTTTTATTTTTTAGCACCGTATCTTACTACCTGTTCAGGTTATACGCCTATGTATTAATTACTCAAATGAGTTAAGGATTAGGAAGGCCTATTTAAAGGAAATGCACCCGCATTTACGTGGAGAGAAAGTGTAAAACCATTTTGGAAAAAACACTCAAAGTGCACCTGACCGGGATCGAACACCAATCTGCCCGTCTTCGTCAGTCTAGTCCAACATGAGATTAGCGTGTTAGACCACGTGGACACCGAAGCAGCTCCCCTGATAAATGAATATTTACACTAAAGGGTTAGGGACTAGGAAATGTTTGAATAGAGGAGGAGTCAACTTTGTCTAGTGATTAGTATTTCTGACTATTAGCCTAGAGGTCCTACGTTTGATTCCCGGAGGCAACATAGGCATTTTTCCTGCAGGTAAATTTGACCCTATGGTCCTCATTTCCTGGTTAATTAGGCTTAATCTTTAGACATACACCCCATATCAGAAAACACGTTCCCAAGAGGTTGTGCTCCGGTATAAACGTATTCACAGCTTGTTGGCGATGTTGGCCAATAAGTTTTGAGTTGATAGGGCCTGTCATTGCCAAAATTCTGTGTTGGGTTGTGTTGGTTCAATTAGTATTGGCGATAATAAACACCCAACACATCATGTTGGCTGACTTAAGAGATTCTGCGCATGCGCGTTGGCGTTGAGGCGATATCTAGCCATAGCAACGCACTTGTTTTGTTTTGAGATTAGTTTAACAATGTTGCTTTCATAGTTTTGTTTTCATGGATTGGAACAAAGTGAGCACAACTGATTTAGTTGTATCGAAAATATTCTGTTCTTTTTAACAATACCTCAGCTGATCACAACAATTCAAATAATCTAGGAGAAACACTTACTGCAATAGCTAAGGTTTTTGAATCCCCCATCGTATTTTTAAGTTCTGTTTCTTTTCTGCAAGAGCATTCTCTCTGCCAGCACAATAAATCACTAAATGGCAAATATTACGTCGTTCTCCACCACCAGAAATAGTTATACTAATTAAAAACTAGAAGAGGGTCCAGGATGTTGGCCCAAAAATTTAGCATAATGAACACAGCTTACTTCTCCCAATATGATGGCTCCCAAAATATGGGTTCCAGCTTGCTACATAATAAACAAGGTATTTGACTTCTACTATCACTGGAAATTCATCATTATCATCATCATAACATCATATCATCGGGAGGGAGTAACTGGACTTACATCGTGGCCCAACCCCAGAAGACGGTTACATATCCGCCACTGTCATAAGAAGCCCGATAATATCTAGCCGACAAAACCTTGTTTCATCCACTATTAAAAAAATATAGTAAGAATGGTAAACCAACTAGGAAAAAACACTCAGTATGTCTGTCCGGGATTTGAACCCTGAACACTGACCAGAAGAAGTTTGTGCCTAATCTCATGTCACCACTGACGCGGGAGTTAATAGTTAAAATGGTCAACTAAACAATCCTGGCCACTCAGCCACGAAGATGTAAAATAATACGTTCAACCTATTCCCATATATATTTTACTTTTAACGCTATTCATGTTTTAAAAAAAACTCCGCACTGGTATCTGTACCTTTCTTCCAACCTCTACTGTTGCTGAACTCTGACCACACCTTAAACTCTCACACGAATTGCAATCTTCTAGTATTAGTTCAGAAATCGACCCGTCACTTTGGGGTTGAAACGATTAGAATCATCCCATGACGTTTCTTTCCCTCCTCTGATTTCCCGAATAACGTAAATCAAGAGTGGCGTACAAAGATCAATACGTAATTCGATTTATAATCTCTTTCTCATATCGTCTTTCACGTTAGGTCCCTCCCATCCTCTTAGTGGGACTATAATTTTGAACAGATATAATATGTTTCCTTCTTTTGCGTCGTAACACAGACCTGTCATTGAAAAAAAAAAGAGCAAAAATAGAAAAAGGTTAAATTCAAAGTTGCGTCTTTAAGATCTATATCCGAATTTTGTTTGATTGATTTGACTGTAATCAGTTATCATACTAATGCGCAGGTAACTAAAAAAAAAGAGAGATATAAGAAAGTAATGTTTTCCATTCAGCCGTGTCAGAAGACTAAACCAAGGCTGTGTTCCACCTGTTAATGGCTCAAGTGATAATTTCAGTCCACTAATGTTACATTTGTATATACCAGAAGTGGTGGCCTAGTGGGCTAAGGCATTAGAATCACAATGAAATTGATACCCGCTATTTGGTCTGTCTATCTCCATATCACTTTGACTGTAAATTTATTCTCCTTTCTTCAGATTAACATTAACTTAATTTCCTTTAAAATATTCTCGCTATCCCAACTATTTATAGTTGGTCTTTGTGTCAAACATACCAAATAATATTAAAACAAACAGCTATATTATGGGATGTTATAATATAATTATATTAAGCATTCAAAGTGGAAGCGAAACACAATCAAGCTCTGTCATTAAAATTTAAAAGCCCAGTTTGAAAGTACGCCTACACATTTTAGAATAAACAAATTCACGATGTTAATTAACTTAAAAATTATCCTATCCTATAACAACTTATCAAAAAATAAATCTAAGCTGGTGATAATTTGTAATAATATCAGGATATAAAAGTGGAGTACCTCTGATATCATAGACTGTGTTTAGGGTGTATGGACTGTGTTTAGGGTGTATAGACTGTGTTTAGGGTGTATGGACTGTGTTTAGGGTGTATGGACTGTGTTTAGGGTGTATGGACTGTGTTTAGGGTGTATATAGACTGTGTTTAGGGTGTATAGACTGTGTTTGGAGTGCATCGACAATGTTTGAAGTGGATCTACATAATTTCCTAATTTCGTTGGAAGGAAGATAGGTGGCATATTGTCATGATTGTGAGGAATAAATTAAAATTGCAATGTCGCCTCAAGGAATATAATTTAATGTATAAATATCAAGCCTGTACGGAATTCATTAAACTATATCAGGGCAGACAGATATATTCGGTTGATATTGAGGATCTTACAATTTCAATGTTTAAAATTCTCACTATAGTAATACTAATTTTTGCTTTCTCGCTATCTTACAGATAGAGAAAGTATTGTCATCGTCGAAAAAATTGAACTCGAGATTTTGATGAATCTCGACGTTTCATAACCCCCCCCCAAATCCGAAAAAGTGTTTTTTGAATTTCCGTTTGTCGGTCTGTATTTCCGACTAGAGCCTAAACTGTTTTACGGATCGGGCTAAAACTTGGTATCTAGGGTTTTTATAGGGTTGCCCCGTGGGTTTTTGGAATTGGATATCTAACCCTAAAATTAAGAGTAGTTTACTGAGGGGTGAAAAAGCAAAAGTTGATTTTCTCAAAATTGGCTTTAACGATTTTGATTAAATTTAATTTAAAAACATGTATAAATATTTTAAAAAGGCTAGTTTCGATATTTTGGAAAAATGAATTTAAGAGTTCCGGTCTGGTGTGTAAATCATATCTCCAAAACTGTTTGAGATATTAAATTACTTATCATTTCAAATATGTATATAAATTTATAATACAAATATTTTAATCAAAACATAATTTTATAAAACCAATAACTTTCAAGCTATACGGAACTATATATACTTATTTACCTTTTCGAACACAAAAGGTAAAATATTGCGACCGTAAAAAAAAATCTAACCCGAAATATTGATGGATGTCGACGTCTCATGACCCCCGAACTCTAAAAAGTAGTCTTTGCAATGCCATCTGTTAGTGTCTCTTTTTAATCCCAAAATTAAGAGTAGTATGATAAAAAGCAAAAAGATTTCTCAAAATCGGTTCTTTTAGCGTACTTTACAGAAACGGATATTTATTTATTTCCACAACTATTTGAGATACTAAATAACTTATCATTACAACATTTTAATACTATTAAAAACTAAAAATTAATTCTATGAAATATGTTTTTATAAAACCAACAGTTTCTGAGATGTAGACAAATATATTAATATAATTTGGTGAGCCTTAGTTGTAAAATGCCATAGAGTATGACATAAGTAAGTATCTCAAAAAGGGTATGTTCTCTTTCTTTCAACCTCTTAGGGGAAATGTTTGTACAGCAATTATCTATCTCTTTAATTTTAGATTCAATAGTCAATATTTACCTATTGTATTCGTCAACATTTATAAATGAGGAATTTAATGGCAATGCAATAACCATAAGATGAGCAACCCCTATTATAATGCCGAAAATTTTAGCCGCAGCTCAAAATTTCAATATGAATTGTTGACCCTTACAGCCTAAATATAGATATTTTTTTTATTGGCTCAAATATACAAATAAAGACTTGATTTCTAAAAATAAAATTATAAAATTTAAAACCGTGAGTCAAAAAATGTTTTACGTGTGTCTAGCACAGTTTGTTCTCGGGTTTGTTAATGTAAATTATATTCAGAATTTTGAGTAAATATCTCCATTTTTAAACAAAAGAGCGAGAAAGTCCTTGCGGAGTTCCACACCATTTATTTTTAATGAGAACGGGACAAACATTTAAAATCCTTATTTTAGTCTTCGTGTCTTCTTACAGTAATAGGGGCTCGATATTCAATTGCCAGCAAGGCAAAAGAAAAAAACAATTTTGAAAATGGATGCTCCTCTTCGCACAGTGATGAACTGATGGCTGGAGGTTGGGCGTTTTCTTTGTTCTATACTTACGTTAGTTTGTAAGCCACTCGCTGATATAATAGTATATATATGAATTGGAAAGAAAAAATTGTTGAGGTCTCCGTTTGGTTGCGATATTTTGATAATTACATATAAGCCACTTCTCTGGCCGAATGGTCTAGGGCGTCACTCTTGTGTTAGACTGGCCTGCTAATGACGTGGCGATCGAAGTTCGAATCCCAGTTTTATCTACTGAGGATTTTTTTTTAATGGTTTCCCACTCTCCTTTCACGAAAATGCGTATATATTACCTCTAAAACTATTCCTTCCTTATTCCTACCTCATTTTAGGAATTAGTCAACCATAATGTATATGCGATTAACCTGAACAATTAGTAAACCATGGTGATAAAATATAATTAAAAAATGATGGTTTTATAAGGTTAACCAATTGATTGTGTTGGTGTGAATTTACTTTCCCTCCTCTCCCTCAAGACCCCCTTCCTTCTGAAAACCGCGGTATCCACTGTGTTCATCAGTCATTATTACTGTTGAGTACGACGTGTGTGAACCACAAGTGAAACATTTCATGTGGCCATGTTTCGATAATGACCGGTCCAAACCACACCAAGCCATCCTCTCCTTTTCTCCGCTCCAACATGACAAAAACACACAAACTGTCCGTCTCTCCGGTCCGATAGCCCGTCGATCAGTCGATACTTTTAGCCTAGCTCTTCGTGCTGATGAACAGTCCCGAGGGTAACTTGTGCCCTGTCTAAAACCAGTCGTCGCCGCTTGCATTCAACCAATCAAAAACAAATATAGGTTCACTACTGTAGTCAACTAAAACAATTTATTTGGGCAGGGATAACACTTCGTGAAAATATATGGTAAAAGGTATTAATTAATAATATTAATAATTTAGTAACTTTTTAATATACTTATTTGAGTCTATTCAAACCCACCTCGGTGGCCGAGTGGTCTGACGCGCTGCTCTTGCATTAGACTAGACTATCAATGACGGGGATATCGAGGTTCAAATCTCGGTTGGGTGTACTGAGTGTAGTTTTTTCCAAAATAGTTTTCCACTCTTCCTACACACAAATGCGGAAACATTTCTTATAAATAAAACCTCATAATCCCTAAAAGCATCAGCGTAACTAGTACATAAGCGTATAACCCGAACGGGTAATAGGACGCGATGATAAAATAAAGATGTTATTTAACTCGTGTTTTTAATCTTTAATATGAGATGAGAGAGTCATCGTGGAGGAATGGTGAGAATCATTTTGCGCGGAGGAATGGTGAGAAACAATTTAGAAATAACCACCTCAACACATCCTAAGGGGATTCGAAACCTGGCCTTTCCGTTACTAGTATTCTAGGATAGACAAAGTTGACGTTTCTGTCCACGTCACAGCCGGTGCGGCTAACTTGCTACCGACTGAGCTAACGAGTCGGTCAACCATTTCACCTACACTAACAGTTTGGCTATATGTGTGTGAGAAAGACGGAGAGAGCAGGGCTCAAATCTCGACTGGGTGTATTGAGTCGGTTACCTGGCGGTCTAGGGGTAAGGTGTCGACTTCTGTGCAGGGGGTCCGGGGTTCAATCCTCGGTCCCAGCACATATTTGTCTGATTGCCAAACTCTTCCTTTACCTCAGACAAGACGTGTATTAATCACAACTTGTCAATGTGGGGAATGCCAGCCTCCACCGTGGTTCGTATTCCACGTTAAACTGTAGGACCTCCATTTCATCTCACAATCATCCTACCATTACACATTAGCGTAAGTGCGTATAACCCGAACGAGTAGTAAGACGTGGTGCTAATAATAATAATAATTATTATTATTATTATTATTATTATGTATTGAATCTATTTTTCCTCAATTGTTTTTACACACCCTCCACACAAATGCGTGTGCTCTACATGTAAAATCTACCTTTTATGGTTAATATATGTATGTAAATATGCAAATAGTTCTTATGGGTAATATTATGTGAAGTACAGGGGTGAGGAGTAGATAGGTATTGAAACTAGTGAAGGCAAAAAACTGATAATGACCCTTAGAACTAATCCAAGACGATCTTGAGGACCACTGAGGCCAACAGAAAACTTATTCCATTTGGGAGCACAAGCCACGGACGATCCTGAGGATGGCTGAGGCAAACTCAAAGCTTATGTCAGATCGATAAAGGGGTAGTATCTCCAGAATTGGGTCACATTGCAAGAGCAGTCAGAGAAACCTAAGAGGAAGAGTAAGGGTAGATGGGTCAAGTCCCTCACAGAGGGCAAACATTGTATGATGGGATCCAGGGAGATGAATTAGCTCACTCAGTAGAAGGAACACTGTTTATTCCCCGGAGATCCTTCAGTTCAAATCCCAAAGCATTCATTTGAATGGAACAAAAAGAATAGTTGTTGGAGGAGGGAAGAAGAGAGATATATATACTGGGCAATTGTTTGGATATGTCCGCAACATGGACAGCACGAGTCTAGTGCTGTGGTGGTGCAGTTTGAGGCATTACTCCTTATGGGGGTAATTTGATAACGTTACAAACAAGGTGAAATTTAAATGTAAAAAAGAATTTATTAAACAATAAATAAATTTATTAAAAACAGAGATAATTATGATTAGGTTTACAATAGCAATACAAGAGTATAGTTTTGAAGATAGTTACAAATGAAAAGATTTTGTGAAATGTGAAGATTAGACTGTAGCTACAAGGGCTGTGCAGGTGCCAAGCTACAGGTAGAAGTTTTCTAAAGGAGAAAACAATTAGACAGTTATTAACAAAATGTATTGAACAAGGTATACATATGAATTTTGATCAGTTTGCTTGATTGGGTTTTAAGATATTATCCTTTAAAAATTTCGGATGATGATAAACAACAGAAGGATCTGTTGATAACAGCGGTCGATGGCTAATAAACAGGTGTTAACAAACTAGTATTATGGCTGGTCTCTTTCCCTTTCGGTACTGCCAGAGCATTCAATAGTACGTGAAATTCTAATAGTAATTGCACTAAGAGCAACACATAAACAATAGGAGCCAAACAACAGGCAAAGAAAAAGGTATTATTTGCGTGGACCCCACTATGACTTTAGTGCAGTTCCACAGTTTGCCTACCGAAGCTAATACTGCACGTGAAGCGTGACTATTTGACTAACTCAAAATATAGATTTCCATTAACCCAACTATGATATGGAAAATAAGACAGACAGCTTGGTAGTAGTCATCCAAATATTAATCAGATGCACATGACGTGCACGGCGTCATGAGAAACATTGGATCAAAATAAATTAATGGAACTTGTGGAAGTTAGCAAGTCTATGATTAATACATTACTACTTTCTAAGCCAAAGGCTCATAATGTAAAGACTGTATCATAAGGACACATGGAAAAATAGTCTCTAAGACTGATGTACACAATCTAATAATAGTCATAATGACACTTGTCCTTCAGACTGGAGGACACAATAGCTAACCAATAAAATAAACCTTTTACTTTTGGAGTGAACAAGACTTGAAGTGGATTATCTTTTAACTCGACATACTATCAAAACAAAAGAAAATCATCTCCGACAATATACAGGTTACCAATATGTCTGAGCAGACATTGTCTAGTTTTTTACAACAAAAACTAGACTCTACGTCATAAGGACTTGACGAAGTTTTCCAGGATACTTAAGTGCTCCAAGTAAGTCGTCCTGGCCAAGGCAGCGGTGGATCTGATGGCCAATACTTCATGGTCGTCGTTTTCCTCGTTGCGTGACGGTGCAGAAGTTCCTCCTTCGACGCTGTGTTGTAGTAGAATGGGTATAATGTGAACCTGAGAGCAGCCCTATATATAGTCCCAAATCTGATACGAACGGAACAAAGCAAAAAGGGTGATAAGCTCAGGAATATAGAAAGGAAGAAAGAGGGACGAAGGTGGAGGGAAAGAGAAGTGAATCAGGGACTGCTGCTTGCAAGGAAAGGGGGAAACATGGTTCCTTGAATAGAAGCTATTCTTCTCAGACGCGCAGTGGGTCAGTGAGTCAAACTCGATACACTATTCTTTCCTTCATCAAATGTAGTTGTAATAGTACGTGTGGCGGCCATCATTGAATAATTTTTCTTTTCCCCCACGTGGCAAATAAATCCAATAACATCTTGAAATTGTGAGTAGATACTAAGGTATCTTTTATTTAAATATATCTGGTATGATTATATTATTTAGGCTCAGCTATTATTTTAATGAGAATTTATGATATAGATGTACTTTACTATAATTTCTTGTAGACAGCATGGCAAGTGTATGTAAATTTATCCAACATCATCCAATGGCAAAGAGCATGCGTTAAAGTATTTTATTCGTAGATATGATAATATTAATCATCTTCGTTGATATTTGCTACAGTATTTATCAAAAGGCAATATTTTTGAACAACCACATGTTTCAATTTAGGGAGATACGTAATTTTATTTGATTGCATCTAGTCATAGAAAATAAACTTTGAGGTAGATTATTTTTTAAATACATTAATATTACTTCTTTCTTTCGTAAATTATTAAAATAGTGATATTTAATTGTAGCTGTCCAATTTGTCTGATTGAAACGCTACAACTCTCCTACCCTTCAAAGTAGTCTCCCCAGGAGGTAGTCAATTATCTGAAAGTGTATATCCATAAATATGTCTTGCCCCTTGTGAGTAGGCAACTGCAACTGCCTCGGAGTAGTCCGTTTTGCAAGTAGGCTGCTTGTAGAATCCTCATCTTCTTCTAAGCAGACGCACGGTAGACATCTGAAGAAGGACAGTATCTTCTCTTACAGCGAGTTTCTCAGAAAGAGAGGACAGGGAGGAATAGAAGTTAAGAAACTAGTCAGATTGAGAGCATACACAAGACTACCCCAATATCACTTACAATAAAATACTGAAGTAACCAACCCAACGAGGTTAATAATCCGAAGATCATAGTTCCTTTTTTTTTATCATTACAATGCCAACAGGCAATAGATCTAAAGATCAAAAAGGTTCTCATCAAGAGATAATTATTAGTAAATCTCAATTCTTAACTGAATCTTACTATAACATTAGTTCAAAATTGATATTCTCGTCAGGAGAAAATTAATAGTAAATTCTGGGAATGCCAGGCCTCCATCGTGGTTCGGATTCCACGTTAAACTGTAGGTCCTCCATTTCATCTCACAATCACCCCACCATTACACATTAGTGTAAGTGCGTATAACCCGAACGGGTAGTAAGACGCGGTGCTAATAATAATAATAATAATAATAATAATAATAATAATAATAATAATAATAGTAAATTCTGATTCTTACCTGAATCTTACTATAACATTAGTTTCAAACATTTTCAATTCTCGTCAAGAGAAAATTATTTGTAAATTCGGATTCTAACTGAATCCTACTATAACATTAGTTTCAAACATTTTCAATTCTCGTCAGGAGAAAATTATTTGTAAATTCGGATTCTAACTGAATCTTACTATAATATTGCATTACATTAGTTCAAAAATTTCAAATAAACAAACCAGATTTATATTAATCACTTATATATTTTACGTTACATATATTTCCCACCTAAACATAATAAATTTATCCTTTGTACTATTATGTTTAACTTTCTATCAGTGTATAATTACTTGGGCTGCTAGATCTAGCAGCAAATTTTAACGTAAAATTATAGTTAGCATGATAAATAACATGGTATTACAACACAAATATTTACAAATATACAATACTTAAGTACTTAAGATACCTTTAAATGGATAACATTCCAAAAGCTGATTTTATTTTATACTATGAGAAACAATAATAAATAATACTACACCACTTTCTCACTGAACCTGAGATAAAAATAGTGAAACCTAAGGTCTCCGGAGATAAGAGTTTGAAAAAAAATTGGCACATAGGATTAGTTTTCTTACGAAATTAAATTTCTCACCCTCTATTCAAACATATTTTGATGATGTTGCAATTCTTAGCTGGAAACTTAAAATGGTATTGTAGAAAGCTTATCGTTGCAACAAATAATATCACCCTCTGAATTATCATATTTTTAATATTGTTGTGACCCGCCTCGGTGGCGTAGTTGGCTAACGCGTTTGTCGTGTTTAGCTCGACTGCTGAGGACGGGGAGATCGAGGTTTGAATCTCGGTCGGGTGAACTAGGGGTGGTTTTTCCTAAATGGTTTTCCACTCTACCTCCACGCAAATGCGGGTTCACTTCCTCTAATTAAACCTTCCAAATTCCTAATCCATTAGCGTAATTAGTACTTAAAGCGTATAACCCGAACGGGTAGTAAGACGTGGTGCTAAATATTATTATTATTAATATCTTATTTTTTTTAAAATTGTGGAAAATTATGGAAACCATAAAATATACCAAGTGTTAACTCAATCTGTGAAATATTTTCGGTTCTACGCCGAAATAGAGACAGACAGACAAACGGACATACAACCCGCATCACGAACACCAATTTTTTTATTTCAAGGTGTCATTAAATCATCTATATATTTATCAACACATTACATATTTTTTTTTAACTATCACATTACTTCTCGCTCCGAGAGGTCAAGGGAAAATGAACATTAATTTCACATTTAAAAAAATCTTTCGCCTAGGAAGAGTAAGGTAAATCACAGTGTTGATTTAATAAACACCTCTCAAGTAAGAGATGGCAATTTTATTTTTGTTTCTCTAAACAATCATTATAATCAGTTGGTTCAGAAAGTGCACGAAATACCTAAAAAAAACTAAAACAATAATGGTGGTATTCGTTATCTATATATTAAATACTTATAGTTTTCAAGCACACTATATTCCTATAAAAATGGAGAAGTAAATGAACCCTAGTTTGTATTTATCTTTGTTCCTTAAGTCGTATTTATTCAAGGGTGAAAAGTTTTCCTGATTTTGTTTTGGGATGCGTGCCGTGCTCCTGTTTATTCACAAGACCTGTCAGCTACAAACTTGTGCCACATTTCACGTTGTAACGTGCCACAAAACTTCAGGCTCTGTTACAATTTCTGACGTTGGCGTGCACAAAACCTACCTACCTTGTATATTTCACAAATGGAATTACTGTTATTGTTATTTATATTTTTTATTTGGACTGTTTTCACTTTCTGCTAGAATCTTAAGGTGCAAAAAGAAAAAAACAAAAAACAAAAAACATTAAAAACAAAACAATAGATTATTTTATGGAAAATGGAAAATGAAAAATATATATTTTGTTTAATAACACCGCGTCTTAATATACCTGTTTGGAATGTACGCACATTGATTAATTACAAAAATGTGTTGGGGAATAGGAAGGTGGAATTTAGATTAAGTGTACCAGTGTTTGCGTGGAGGGAGAGTGGAAACCATTTAGGTAAAACCACTCTCAGTACACCCAACTGATATCGAACCACGTTCTCTGCGTATTCGATAGTCTTGTATATTGTGAGAATAGTACCTTAGATCATGCGGCTTACCGTATTGGGTTGTTTGTTAATATCCCGGTGAGCAGGAGGTGTTTCTAGTCTTCAATGACCAAAAAAATATATTCAAAGCATCAAAACATGATCTTAAAAATCCAAAATGTTAAGAAATTATTAAAAACTGACCTATAAAATATACATTCACACAAACAGAGGATCATAATCAAGGGTTATGAGCAGATGAGCATTCTCTGTGATGCACCCCCCAAAAAAATGACATGTCATTAATTCAGGGCTTTGGTTACCATTATCACTATCGATCAATTTAAAACTTATTGTCTATATTTTAGCACCGCGTCTTACTACCTATTCAGTTATATGCATATGTAATATCGACAGTAGTGAGTAAAGTATGAGTAAGATTGAATTTAGATAAAGCATACCCGCATTTGCATTTAGGGAGAGTGGAGTACGTTTTTGATGAAACCACCCTCAATACAAACGACAAGGATCCAAACGCCGATCTCCCTGTCATAAGCAGTCTTCTCTATTCACGAGAGTGATGCCTTAGACCATGCGGCCACTGAAGCAGACTTCTTGCCTATTCTTCCATGACGATATTATTATCATCCAAACATAAAGATACTATACTATACATAAGACTCTATACTTTATTTTGGTAGCTTGATGAGAAATAGCTGTACAAAGAAAATTATTGTTTAAATCCCTCTCAATGTTAAGTTTCCAACGCCCTTTGGTGGGCACATGGTTTAAGGTGCCACTATCGCAATAGACTAGACTGCTGAAGACGGGGAGCTTGATTCAAACCCTGTAGGGTGTATTGAGGGTGGTTTTTCCTGAACGGTTTTCCATTATTCTTCCACGCAAATTTGTGTACAAATCCTCTAAATCCAACCTTCCTAATCCCTAACAGAATAGTGTTATTAGTACATAAGCGGTTAGTCCAAATAGGTAGTAAGACACGGTGCAAAAAGAAAAAAACGTCACCAACATTAATATTAAGCACCAGCCGTTAGCCATGATGATATTCGTGTTTGTCTTTGTAAACTCCCAATCAGCAGCCAGTCACGTCTCGGAAAGTCTCGTTAGTATTAAACTGATCCGGATACAGCTGGGTCGAACCGCTCAGTAATTAAACCAAGAGTCTCATCTACTTTATTACTCTTCTTCCACACAAACTGTTTTCTACTTTGTGACCGAGAGCATCTTTCCCTCTAGCCCTTCCATCTTAAGAAATAAACTGGAGGAATGCCTGACGATGTAATATTACACGCGCCAACGACACATAAACAGAGCACGAGTAGCAAAGAGGGGAAATGTTGCCAACGACACCCAAATATTCCCTCTATAATATGGTACAGTGAACAAATGTTCTCACGTTCTCAATGTTACCTCGAGAGCTAGTGTTTTAACGGGGTAGGGATTGTATAAGAGAATTTCTTCTCTTTATGTCCAAAACATCAAGTAAATGCACATTAGTGTCAACACTGAGTCTTACTACCCGTTCGGTTTATACGCTTATGTACTAATTAATATAATGATTTTAGGGATTGGGAAGTTTATATCAATAGTAAATGTACCCGCTTTTGCGTGGAAGGAGGGTGGAAAACTATTTTGGAAAATCCCCAACAGCACATCTGACCTAGAGTCGAACCTTGATCTCCCCGTCATCGGCAGCCTAGTCTACTGCGAGAGTAGCGCGTTAGACCATGCGGCCATTGAAAGGGTTTGTTTTTATTGTAGTTTGTTTTTCAGCCTGAACTATCTGGCTATTATATAAAAATGTATACACACGACCAATGTAGAGAAATGAACTGACTGCCTACGCACACCGGTTACTTGAAGGAAAATGCCGTTAATGTGCTGTACTTATTATATAAATGGAAGCTATGAAGAATCAAAACCAGTCGCTTAGAATTGTCTCTTGTGACCCTTTTAAAAGATTATTCTTTTTAGGAAGGTCATTTTCATGTTTCTAATCATTTACTTTGATCTCAGAATTTAGCATCATTTATTGTCAAACGTCATCGAATTAACAATGATGAACCAACCGACTAAATGTTGAAGTCCGGCTGACCGTTGATTGATGGGGGGTCTGTGTTCGAGACCCATCTGTGTGGATTAATAATGATGAACCAGTCGTTAAAATGTTGAAGTCTGGCTGACCGTTGATTGATGGGGGGTCTGTGTTCAAGACCCATCTGTGTGGATTAATAATGATGAACCAGCCGACTAAATGTTGAAGTCTGGCTGACCGTTGATTGATGGGGGGTCTGTGTTCAAGACCCATCTGTGTGGATTAACAATGATGAACCAGTCGTTTAAATGTTGAAGTCTGGCTGACCGTTGATTGATGGGGGGTCTGAGTTCAAGACCCATCTGTGTGGATTAATAATGATGAACCAGTCGACTAAATGTTGAAGTCTGGCTGACCGTTGATTGATGGGGGGGTCTGTGTTCGAGACCCATAAGTGTGGATTGAGGGGTCTTTTTCGATTGTTTCACATTTTTACTATGCTCTGCAAAAAATTATGGTACAATTCATTATACTTTTCCCCATCCCTATTCTATTAGTTAGTCGTTAAATAAGTATAGCCCTTATGGGGGATGAGACAATGGAGAAATCGGGGGATGAGGGGGTACCTTTAGGGGATACTACTAAAATTATGTGCACGCCCCTACGCTCAACGTTAGAGAGCATACCTTGACGGGCTACACTATGGTGCAGCTTATAAGATAGGGTCATACTGTAATTGATCAAGGTAAAAATGTCATCGTCCGAGCTAAACGGAATGTATATTGTATTGGGTAATTTTAATTGATTCTAGTACCAAAACTCTACGCCTTACCACTCAACCAGGATATCCGTGTACAAACACTAATTTGGTAAGTTTTAGTAAGAGGGATACAATTAAATTAGACGTTCTCGCACTGACGTGTGGGAAAAACGGTATACAAAATATAAAATAATGACTCAGTATACCCAACCGGGAATTGATCCCCAGCCTCCTCATTATCAGAAAAAACTAATAAGACGAGACCAACGCTTGCCCACGGGATCATTGTTAGAACGCGCGGGAATAGAAATAAAAATATTTAATTATCTGCCAGCTGTTGTCCAAACATTGATACTTAGAAAATGACTGAAATAGTTCGCATAAAACATATGTAGACAAGATATCCAGTCCATAAAACAGATGTAGACAAGATATCCTGTCCATAAAACAGATGTAGGTAAATATCCAGTCCATAAAACAGATGTAGACAAGATATACTGTCCATAAAACATATGTAGACAAGATATACTGTCCATAAAACAGATATAGACAAGATATACTGTCCATAAAACAGATGTAGGTAAATATCCAGTCCATAAAACAGATGTAGACAAGATATACTGTCCATAAAACATATGTAGATAAGATATACTGTTCATAAAACAGATGTAGGCAGAATATCCTGTCTATAAAACAGATGTATGTAAATATCCAGTCCATAAAACAGATGTAGACAAGATATACTGTCAATAAAACAGATGTAGACAAGATATACTGTCCATAAAACATATGTAGACAAGATATACTGTCCATAAAACAGATGTAGACAAGATATCCAGTCCATAAAACAGATGTAGGCAGAATATCATGTCTATAAAACAGATGTAGACAAGATACCCTGTCCATAAAACAGATGTAGGCAGAATATCCTGTCTATAAAACAGATGTATGTAAATATCCAGTCCATAAAACAGATGTAGACAAGATATACTGTCCATAAAACAGATGTAGACAAGATATCCAGTCCATAAAACAGATGTAGGCAGAATATCATGTCTATAAAACAGATGTATACAAGATACCCTGTCCATAAAACAGATGTAGACAAGATACCCGGTCCATAAAACAGATGTAGGCAGAATATCATGTCTATAAAACAGATGTAGACAAGATACCCTGTCCATATAACAGATGTAGGCAGAATATCCTGTCTATAAAACAGATGTAGATAAGATATCCTGTCTATAAAACAGATGTAGATAAGATATCCTGTCCATAAAACAGATGTAGACAAGATACCCGGTCCATAAAATGGGTCAAAATCAAAAGCCGGACTTGGTGCACTTTGATGTCGAGATGGGTTTTACGAGACTCTGAAGAACAGAACTCAATTTGTGCTGGCACATGTTTGGAAAAGAAGGGATTGGATGCTTTAAATAACATTTTTATTTGCTCTCCCATTTCCTCTTCCATATTGATCTTGCTATATTTCCCTGCTCTTGTTTACTCTTCCATTTATTTATTTTTATAATCATTTCTTGTTGGAGCTATGTTCTTAGAAACAGAGCACTGCAGTGTTTTTGTTGTGGAATAGCTCGAGCAAAACTTTAGATTTAATCACATTAGTAACCACTTTCGTAAGGGTGTGAGTTCAAATCCCAGTCAACGAATTTTAGTCGACTGCTATCAACAACGCCTGGATTTTTATGGCAAGACATCTTTTCTTTTTCGTCACATACAATGTTCATAGGTACATACTTAAACTCTTGATTCCCTTGTTGTAAAAATGTACTTTTTATAGGTTTACTATTTTGAAATTTAAGGTAATATAATGTCTAAGTATACGTTATTTCTAAGCTATTTTTAGGCAAGGCGAGAATGTGAAGGGTAGACATTAATAATTAAAATCTACCTGCATTTTCATGAAAGGTTGGAGGATGGAGGAAAAATGCACCCGGTTGGGCTTGGAATCCTGACCTAAAACAAAAGTTCCTGGGTAATAATTACACAGCAGATATAGGCGTGTTTGATCCTAATTGACCGGGTGTAGGGATATAATGTTTCAACTTTACCATTTGGCATTTCATTTGTCTGTACGGATACTTGTTCGGCGATTACTGTTGAATGCGTGGAGCAATTTTAGCGAATCTTGGCCAAACAACCTTGGTACTGTACATACATTTTCAATCTGAGTATCCGTTTCAAGATGGCGGTACCTAAAAGGCTTTTTTGTTTTAAGTTTTGACATCTATTGCGAGACTGACGTCTTAAACCGAGGTAAAACTGTTATTTTTTATGGATATAATGTAACATTGAAAATAGTTTTAATTTGTTTTCGGTCTGACTTGATCACCAAGGAAAAATGTCAAATATAAATCCGAGGAGAAATAATAGAAGATGTTTTAACTTTAAATCCAAAGAGAAATTTTAAGAGAACAATAAATATAATAACTTTATATAATTCAAACTGGTCCATTGGGATTTGGATTCTAGTCTGGTCTACTGAGGGTAGTTTTACCTAAATCATTTCCCACTGTCTTTGCATACCAATGCGAGTAAATTACCTATAAAATGTTTTTTTCCTGATCTCTATCCTGTAATAGGAATAACATGTCCTGACTGACTGACTGACTGACTGACTGACTGATTCATCATCGCCGAGCGCAAACTATCAAGGCTACAAGCATGAAATTCGGACTGTATATTCATTTTGTTATGTAGGCACCCACTAAGAAAGGATTTTAGAAAATTCCACCCCAAAGGGGTCAAAATAGGGGATGATAATATGTATGATAATATGTATGAAAGTCCGTCATTTTGAAAGTTACATAAACAAAATTTTGTATTTCGGTTATTGACGTAAAACAAATAAATACGTGTTTCAGGAATTTTGGAAATTTTATTTAATAAGGGATGAAAAAGGGGGTGAAAGTTTGTATCGGACTTGCATTATTTTTGATCTGAGGTCAAGTTATGGTCATCAACGTAACGTAATATTTTAAATTAATCTGTAAATACATATGTATATTTTCGTATTTGTATATAATCAACTTCCACGCGAGCAAAGCCGCGGGCAACAGCTATCTAGTGTCTATATATGCGTATAGTCTGAACAGGTATTTAGATGAAGTGATAGGAAAAAAATCGTTCAACCCTAAGGTTTAGGGTGTTACTTTTTTCCTTTAATTGTTGACAAAATAAAATTACCAATAAAACATTATAATGTTTATTGTTCTATAACAATGTTTTATCTTTATTATTCTTGATACATGTTTAAAACATCGTAAATTCTTTGACTTTATAAAATATTAATAAAGCAATAAGGACCTATAACCTTACCACGCTCTCCCTTCTAATATCTCTTTGAGTAAAATTTCGACAATAGTAACTAAATAATGGAATCTAACAATATATTTGTTAAAATAAAATCCCTTTCTTTCAATTTAGAATGAGAATAATTTTGAAATATAAGGGTGAATACGCTGTCGAGTGCTGTCAAAGAAGAAATGATAAATCATAAATTTTGTTCAAAATTAGAGGCGTGCAACGATTTTTAAAGTCAAGGTCAAGGGTCAAATTTCCTCTAATCCGGCCTCAACACATGCACCTACTTTCGCGTCCTCTAATTATTTTGAAGGAGCAAGAAAACTTCAATAAATTATTAACATATTTTAAATTGCTCACAAAATAATCATGACATAATATTTAAGCACGAAATACTTTCTAGAAAATATACCAAATGATATTTTACCACAGAATTGTGATTAAATTACATCTAACGTTAGCATTGATAAATTCTAATATGTGAGCAATAAATTATTATTATTATTATTATTACCGCGTCCTACTTGTTCGGGTTATACGCACTTACGCTAATGTGTAATGGTAGGGTGATTGTGAGATGAAATGGAGGAACTACAGTTTAACGTGGGATCCGAACCATGGTCGAGGCCTGGCATTCCACACATTCACAAGTTGTGATTAATAGTCAGCAATAAAGAATGTAGTGTGGTTTCCTATAAATATTTCTCTATACATATATAAACTTAATGATTAATTAAAATATTCAAAACTACTGTTGTGTGACAACAAACAAATCTTTAACTTTGAATTAGTTTTGACTTTGCTTCATATGCTTCAAGCGTCACTTCAACTTCATTTTCAACTTAGAAGGTGATCTTTTAACACTCTTATTCAAAAGTGAAACTTTAAACAAAATCTAAACTTATATATCTGTGTTAGAGAGCCAATCAACGACAAATTAATAAACATCGACTTAACTAATTATGTAGCTATTTGAATTAGAATTGGTGCTATCGAATTCAGTCCAATGTTTATAGGAAGAACCTTAGCTGACAGCTAAAAGTTACTGGATAACCTACGTTTTCCTACATTAGGTATCTGCACTGTCTGTTTTGATATTAATATATAAAGGGTGGGGAAAAAACAATTAGACGATCCATTTGGGGAAAGTTATAGACAACGTGTTGAGGTTTGACGCCCGGTGGAACTCACCTAAGTGACATTATCTTCAAAAAGTGAAAAAGTGTAGTATGTAGCTTGCTATTTAGCTAGTGAATATTCACTTTTATACTAAAGTGTTAGTTTACAAGTTATTAATTGTTTCGACCCCACTCTGTATAAAATAACAAAAAAGTGTTTGTACTTGTGTTTAATCTGTTTATGTCAAAATTGGACTGGAAATTATTCTGGTTTCATAAATGTAGCAAATTCATAAGTGAATATAAAAATAATATATTAATAATTACGTGTGAAATTGGAATTTCATAAAAAGATTTAGTATATAATATATTAATTTACGCTCTCATTCACACAAACATTTCAGAAATGAAAATAAAGTACAACCCGAACGGGTAGTAAGAGGCGACGCTAAAAAAAAAGAGAGAGAGAATTGTGTTATTCATAGCATCCTGGTGGTATTTCAACAGTCGCTTCACGTATTTCATAGTTTGCGTCACGTGGAAAATAAAGTTCGGTTGTTGAGCCACTGAAACTTTTATAAATACGTTTTGTCCACATCTATTGTTGATCATGTTTGTTGGGGACCCACCTCTCCTCGTCTGCCATTTGCATTGTTCGTGTTGCGGTTTCCCCTATTTACACGCGACTCGCATGCCACTCATGCTGTGCGAGTTGGCGGTCCGCTAGGCAAACTCTTTAAATATGTGGTTTTTTTTTTATCACCGCGTCTTACTACTCGTTCAGGTTACACGCTTATGTACTAATTACACTAATGGTTTTAGGGATTAGAAAGGTGTAATGTCCCTGATTTGACACTAAGGAATATTTTAGATCATTGACAATATTCTCCTCTTAATTATATATATATATATATATATATATATATATATATATATATATAATATTTTTATTTGAATTTTATATTATATTACTTGGCACTTAAAACAAGTCTTCTTCTAAATTATTCAGATATGAAAGTTACCAGATTCTAACTAGGAAATTACTGGTTATTTCTTGTTTTTAAGTTCACACCCTGAAGTTAGGAGGCATCAGCTACTGTAACTAACTCAGTGTGTGACGTAAAGTTGAGTCAAAATTGCAATGTAAAAGTCTTTTTAAAAATTAACTTCCTGCTCTCGAACAACCCAGAATAGTGTAGATGTTTAATTTGTGGCAGTATCCAGTTCTCGGCAATTCTGTATCCTTCTATACGTTTTCGCGAACTAAACATTCTGGTAAGTTCCATTGGACTGATATTTATCACGGATGGTGCAATCTCGGAGCACACTGTGGTGTCAGTCATTGTCTTGGACAGACGTGTGCTAGGTGCTCGTCTCTATTATGTGCAACATGGTCGTTTTTCTATCAAAGTATCAATAATTATCATTGAATAAACCAATATCAAACTCTATCTGACGTTAGATATTTTTATCATAAAAGGGAATCCCGATGTAGGGGTGTGATAATAACTATTTTAAACGTAAAAAGTGGCGTCCCAACTAGCGGCAAGCCACGAAGATCGTGACAAAGGTTATATTCAGAGGAAGTGTACCTGAAATTTACGTGGAGGGAGAGTGAAAAACATTTTTTTTAAACCACCCTCACTCAGTACACCAGACTGAGATTCGCTCTCCCTATTATTGGCAGTCTAGTATACTGTGAGAGTAGCGCCTTAAACTATGTAGCCACAGATGCAAGTTTCTAAATATGTTAAATAAGCTAACTGGACCAAATAATATTTTAGAGTATGTATTTTAGTACGTTATAGTACAGATGATGACTTTCAGTAATTTAAGTTTTTCAAAATAAAAGACTGAAGAAAGTTATTTTCAAGGTATTGAAGCAATATTTCTCTAGTAAGAGAATGTCGTTTACAATTATAACTAATCTGAGGAATTAGTTACTGTAATAAGGTACGAAGGATCACTTAACTAATTTCTATGACTAAATCGTAGCAAGTCTAGACTTGTTACTGAGGATTTGCAGAACCATGGGTGAGAAGTTGCTGAACACCAGAGTTAAGTACCACGTCCAATTCCCTCAATGGAGGTGCGAACTTGTGAATTGTCCTTCTCCCACTGCTACGGTGTGATCACATCGTCCATAAAATGGCGGCGTAGCTACGATGAATAGCCGGCCGGCTCTTTGAGGAGCACTGGACCACTCCATACCTATGGAGCGCCTCCTGGTGATCTCTCAACTTAACAACGACCTATCTCGCAGCTCTTGCCATGAGAAATACTGCATTGTCACTTAATACGTCATCTTGAGATAGATGGGATCAAATATGTACAGGAAGGGCCTTATCTGACAGTTTAAAAAAATTACTAAGGATCTACTTTCACGTATTCATACGTAAAGTCATATAATATACAGCCTTTACTTTTGGTACATAGAGATTGGGACGGAAACAACAAGAAGACCTACGCTGAGGAAAGTGATGTACAACGTGTTGAGGTTTGTCTGACGTCCATTAGAGCGCGCCTGACTCACATCCTCAAAACATGTTGTATGAAGTTGGATTTTATTTAGCTAGTGAATATTTACTTTTCAATTAAAGTGTTAATTTTCATTTATTAATGGTCTAATTGTTTATGCCCCATCCTGTATTATCAATAATATTAAAATTAATCTAATAATATAGTAAAATATGATTCATTTGACAGCAAAAAATATATGTTTGTATTTTATAAAAGATCCTTCTGTGAAAATTAAACTCTTTGCTAAGAGATGAGTTGTAACCGCAGGGATTCGCTCCAATGATAGTGTGCTTTTCTGATCTTTCTTATTGAGGTTCGGGGATTTATTTCTATCGATTGTGCACAGAAGTTCACACTTACTGCCTTTCAGTGATCTACCGACAGCACCCTCTAGCACCTAAGTGTGATATCAAACATTCATTAACAAAATAGGTTTGTTTTATTGTTTCTTATCTCATTAAAGTTTGTACAGAGAGGTTCGAATCAACCTCTATGACAGCTATGACATATATTTTACACTCGATTTACCCAGAAAGGAAGCAGTTTTACCTTGACTACACTACGGCTCTATTTTTCTATAAGCTATACCATAGTGGAATAACGCAAGGTAAGCTTTCTACCTTTCATGTTAAGTGCAGTAAGTAGCCTTATAGCTAGAAATTACCTCAAATAAATATAAACATTATCACTACTTTGAAAATTAATTAAAAATTGGGTGACCTGGTGGTCTAGGGGTAAGGTGTCAGACATCTGTGTTGGGGGTCCGTGTTTCAATCCTTGGTCCCGGCACAAATTTATCTCATTACCAAACCCTTCCTTCACCTCTGACAAGACCTGTATTAATCACAACTTGTGAATGCGTGGAATTCCAGTCCTTCACCGTGGTTCGGATCCCACGTTAAACTGTAGGTCCTCCATTTCATCTCACAATCACCCTACCATTACACATTAGCGTAAGTGCGTACAACCCGAACGGGTAGTAAAACGCAGTGATAATAATAATAATAATAATAATAATAATAATAATAAAGGAAATATAGTAATGTACAGTTGTTTAATTAATCGCAGATATTGATAGTCAGTTAGCATGTATTAAAATAAAGTATATATTTTGAACGCAACAATATTTCCCACATAGGATATTTATAGAGTACTTGAGAAGTATGGCTTTAGCAGGCTATTAACCTACAACCAAGATCAAGGCAGAACCAAGCTGCATTTGGTATTGAGAGCTCCGAATATAGTATAATTCAGTAAGGCTATGCGTTTTACTGATTCTCTCTCTCTGTGCTTACACTATGATTATCTAATTTGTAGACACAAGCTGATAGTGCATCTTATGTAAGCACACACCAAAACTCACCCTATTTTTAAACAAGCCCAAACATGACATCCAAATCCGACCTCTAATGTCAGTTAAAATTTCAAAACCATTCTGCCATCTATTTTTTTATTGTGAAACTTTACCTAATCCCACCTGAGGATTATCATATTATTCCTGTCAACCTGGACATTTTGCTTGAATCAGGATCTTATAAAGGCACCTCATTAAGAATCTTGAGACTAAACCAATCAAAACTTTCTCTCTACTTGGTACGCGCGCGTGGTATACAAATATGCCGTTCTTGCCCTTCAATCAGTGCGACGTGTGAATGTTCGCAATCAATAGGACTTTGCTACTTAGTTTCAACCAATCAGTTTCTAGCCAATCAAATGGCTGCGAACATATTGGAGTGGGCCTACTTCTCACAAGTACGAGTAAGTTATTACTTTTAGATTAAACTCTACCTACAATCAAGTGGTCACCATTTCTTTAAAGTCACTCGAGCTAAGCTTTCTGGTATTAAACTTTAAATTGATTTGTTGTAGTTTAAATTGATATGTACAGTATAAATACATACATACATATGTGTAAAGAGAGATAAACATACGTAAATATATATACATAGATAAATAGAACAATATGTAATTTATTTGAAAAACGTGAATTAAAAGTTTTTTATTTTTTTTTTTGCCCTTGGATTAGCTAGCACATAACTGCTTTAGCAACTAAGTTATCAAATTTACCAATCAAGTTTAATCAAAACATACTTTCCAATTTATTTATTTTCCAATAAGTTCTAAAAATGAGAGAAAATGGCACTAACAGAAATCTTTGGAAACACATTTTTAAGACATATTTCAAATATGTCTTACGATATTATCAAAACTCATTCCATAGGAACTGATGTAAGGACGGAGGGATAACTAGAGTTGATGAAGCCCAGGTCAAATAAGAGAAGGTGCCGTTTGATTACTGTCCTTTAAATTTTGACGTAGTTCTTATATTGGTACTCAAACTGGCGTTTTAAAATTGGCTATAAGATCATAAAAATAAAATATATCATCATTATTTTAAAAAATTGATACCTCTATCTATACTAATATTATAAAGAGGAAATATTTGATTTTTTGTTTTTTTGTTTGTAATGGACCGATATTAAATATTCTTTCACCAATATAAAGCTACATTATCAGCAAGTAACATAGGTTATATTTTATTTTGAAGATTTAATTTATTCCTCATAAAAATGTCGATATTAAATTATATAGTCGTTGGAAAAAAATAGTTGTTGAAGGGAAAGTGGGGTTGGGGGAGGGGGTGGAGGGGGAAGGAAAAAGGAATGAGATGAAAATAGGAGGGAGGATAAAAAGAGAGAGGGTGCTATACAGTGAGGGTAGGACTGTATTTTTTTTAAATAAGTAAAAAAGTTTTGTTTTTATATTGACATGATGGATGATTTGAAGCTTTGTTTTACAGGATTCTTTACAATATTTTTTTATGGGGAAGGGGGCTAGTTAATTATAATAAATTTAGCACTTAGGGCACTTGCCCCCGCCTGCCTCACTCTAGTTACGCGACTGTAGGTGAAGATAAGTACTGTACATTCTAAAATTATACCTCGGTTTTAGGTTTAAAACAAAACTGTTATAATATTACTATGGATATCTAGTTTGCAAATCTAATACTAGATTCTGACGAAACAAATTGGAATGCCTTATTTATATCACTCCGCGGACAGATCCATGGTTTTCGGTGGGAGAGAGGGGAGGGGGGTGGGAGAGCTCTGCTATATTTCTATGTGTATTTACCAACTGTACGCATTTATGCATGTTTATATAAATTATAAGCAAATAACTTAACTAATTGCTCAATTATTACTAAATAAAAGAAAATACTAATTATTAATATTAGAATATTTGGGGGAAAATACATAAAGATACATTTTTAGTTATGTTTTATGTTATATTTTATTTATTTACCACCACTATTTATTATATTTTCAGGCTAGATGCATATGTACTAATTATGCTAATGAGTTAAGGATGAGAATGGTTGAACTTAGAGAAAGTTTACCCGCATGTGTGTGGACGGAGAATAGAAAACCATTTTGGAGAACCCACTCTAAGTATACCCGACCGGGAATCGAACCCCGATTCACCTATCATCGCCAGTCTAGTTCAACACGAGAGTGATGCCTTACTTCACGCAGCCACTGAAGCAAGTTTATTTTATGTTAGTAAAATGATGTGTTAAATTATTATTAGCACCGCGTCTTACTACCCGTTCGGGTTATACGCACTTACGCTAATGTGTATTGGTGGGGTGATTGTGAGATGAAATGGAGGACATACAGTTTAACGTAGAATCCGAACCACGGTGGAGGCCAGGCATTCTCCACATTCACAAGATGTCTTCTCAGAGGTGAAGGAAGGGTTGATGTGTTAAAAAATGTTATCAGTGATTGACGCGCGAACCAACTGGATGATGATACATTACGCGACAGTAGGCCTACAAATAGTGCTGACTATAATTTAGATTTAATTGTGTTATTTTTTTTATTATTATTGTAATAATAAATTTAAAATCATTCTGGTGGTTGGGGGAGGGGGGCATGCTCTCTCCGTATCCCACTTTAAATCCACCCCTGTATCACAGTAACTTTAATCAAAAGACTATAAATGTAAATATTTTGAGGGTCTGTGCTACATAGCTCGTAGCCCAGTGGTGTAAAGATCAGCCAGCAGCCAGTACTAATGTACTGTTGCTCAGGGGACGGCCGAATGTACTAATCGTACATGCTTTCCGAGGAGCCTCTTTACATGTCCCGATGAGATGTGATGGTGGTAATGATAGTGATGGTGAGTATGAGGGTGTAGAACCAGTGGAAACTCTGACATCTAACTTAAGCCCGAATTAACCAAATCCTGGTGACCGTTTGGGTAGTTTCCCTCTCGGGTGAAATACCCAAGGTACCAGCCGGGAATTTAAGCTGGGACCCCTAATCTAATAGAGAGGTGCATTTATCACTATACCACGGAGTCGGTAGTGTAATAAATAATTATAGTCCTTATAAATTATAATGAATACAGCAAACATTTCGTACTTCATCTGATAACTACACACAACCAACAAATATAAGTGAACCCAAAATAAAATACCCATTCTAACTTTCTGTATAGTAATTTGTAATCACCGATGGTGATATCACAAACCTAAATGTTAACACCAATATAATTTGGTTTCCTGGCTATGAGAAAGTCGTGTTTGGAGCCCCAGTAGAATGTTTCTGGCTATGAGAAAGTCGTGGTTGGAGCCCCAGTAGAATGTTTCTGGCTATGAGAAAGTCGTGGTTGAGGCCCCAGTAGAATGTTTCTGGCTATGAGAAAGTCGTGGTTGGAGCCCCAGTAGAATGTTTCTGGCTATGAGAAAGTCGTGGTTGGAGCCCCAGTAGAATGTTTCTGGCTATGAGAAAGTCGTGGTTGGAGCCCCAGTAGAATGTTTCTGGCTATGAGAAAGTCGTGGTTGGAGCCCCAGTAGAATGTTTCTGGCTATGAGAAAGTCGTGGTTGGAGCCCCAGTAGAATGTTTCTGGCTATGAGAAAGTCGTGGTTGGAGCCCCAGTAGAATGTTTCTGGCTATGAGAAAGTCGTGGTTGGAGCCCCAGTAGAATGTTTCTGGCTATGAGAAAGTCGTGGTTGGAGCCCCAGTAGAATGTTTCTGGCTATGAGAAAGTCGTGGTTGGAGCCCCAGTAGAATGTTTCTGGCTATGAGAAAGTCGTGGTTGGAGCCCCAGTAGAATGTTTCTGGCTATGAGAAAGTCGTGGTTGGAGCCCCAGTAGAATGTTTCTGGCTATGAGAAAGTCGTGGTTGGAGCCCCAGTAGAATGTTTCTGGCTATGAGAAAGTCGTGGTTGGAGCCCCAGTAGAATGTTTCTGGCTATGAGAAAGTCGTGGTTGGAGCCCCAGTAGAATGTTTCTGGCTATGAGAAAGTCGTGGTTGGAGCCCCAGTAGAATGTTTCTGGCTATGAGAAAGTCGTGGTTGGAGCCCCAGTAGAATGTTTCTGGCTATGAGAAAGTCGTGGTTGGAGCCCCAGTAGAATGTTTCTGGCTATGAGAAAGTCGTGGTTGGAGCCCCAGTAGAATGTTTCTGGCTATGAGAAAGTCGTGGTTGGAGCCCCAGTAGAATGTTTCTGGCTATGAGAAAGTCGTGGTTGGAGCCCCAGTAGAATGTTTCTGGCTATGAGAAAGTCGTGGTTGGAGCCCCAGTAGAATGTTTCTGGCTATGAGAAAGTCGTGGTTGGAGCCCCAGTAGAATGTTTCTGGCTATGAGAAAGTCGTGGTTGGAGCCCCAGTAGAATGTTTCTGGCTATGAGAAAGTCGTGGTTGGAGCCCCAGTAGAATGTTTCTGGCTATGAGAAAGTCGTGGTTGGAGCCCCAGTAGAATGTTTCTGGCTATGAGAAAGTCGTGGTTGGAGCCCCAGTAGAATGTTTCTGGCTATGAGAAAGTCGTGGTTGGAGCCCCAGTAGAATGTTTCTGGCTATGAGAAAGTCGTGGTTGGAGCCCCAGTAGAATGTTTCTGGCTATGAGAAAGTCGTGGTTGGAGCCCCAGTAGAATGTTTCTGGCTATGAGAAAGTCGTGGTTGGAGCCCCAGTAGAATGTTTCTGGCTATGAGAAAGTCGTGGTTGGAGCCCCAGTAGAATGTTTCTGGCTATGAGAAAGTCGTGGTTGGAGCCCCAGTAGAATGTTTATTCCTAAAAGAGACCCCACTCTTACTCCATGTAAATACGGGTGGATTCCCTCTAAACTCTTTATTCCTCCTTGACTTATCTCATTAATGTAATTGAATTTGGATAGACCAGAAGGGTAGAAAGACTGGAGAAAGATAATAGATAGATATTAGCGTCCACTTTCTGAACCAACTGGTTGTATAACTACCCGGCTTACAAAATAACTCAACTCTAGATCCAATACATCACCAAGTTCTCCACCTATACATAACTTAACAGGTCGGCCCCAATTTATTTTTGGGCCATTCCTGGTATCCAACTAAGAGACACGTTGCTCCTTATATTAACGCGCTACAGGCTGAGCTATAATTTAGGACCTCGGTTGAGGGAATCGCCACCTCATTTAGAGGTTCTTTGCATTGTCTACATTATATGAAACTGCCTTGGATTCATGATCTATGTCTTTATGTATTTAAGATCTCTATGTCACAATATAGGTTTTGTTTAGTGACAATAATGTAATAAAAATGGACTAAGCTTCACTTACGCAAGGCTGTAGCCAACCAATAATTTCAGGGGGAGGGGGGGTTTGGTGGGCACATCCCCCAATAGCTGGAAGCTAGAAACAATTCTAAATGATAAACAGTTCTAGACGCTTTCTAAAGTGCTTTTTATGGTAACACAGCCCCCTAATTTGTATTTGTATCTTAATCTTGATATTGTTTGAACCATAAATAAAGCCATATATATTTTGTTCATAAAATTTCACGGGGGGTTTGAACCCCCCACCCCCCTTCTGGCTACGGCCTTGCACTCACGTACTTATTTATTTCTCCACACTAGTCGACCAATCTCGGCACTGCCCGTATTCATATGTAATTTGTAACATTAATGATATTCCTTATCTGGTAAATTACAACCTAAATAATATATTCATATATTGAAAAAGTCACATGTGGACATGGGAATATAGCCCGAGTCTCATGTCCATGTCAAGGTGTCATTTTTCAATTTACTGATGCAATACTTGATATAGCTACAGCCGTAACCTAAAGATCATTTCGATCTTCCAAGCTTCACTGGTTATGTACAGTGTACAAGCTTTTGTATTCGTCCATAAATATTAATTAGGGTGTGTGAGGCTTATAACACTTCGATATCACTTTGAAAAATGGTTTTGGTTTAGACGGTTACGAAGCGTCGCTATTAAAAGTATCAACAGCCAAAATACACATAATTGTTAGAATAAATCCTTTTAGGTTGAAGTACATAGAAAAAAAATGTTAGTGACACACAACGTACAGTAGTGATTTATTAATTTTTGGCTAAATCGTACATTTTAGCTACAAAAACCGTCCCTGGTCAATTTATTAACCCACGTCTCAAAAAATGGGGAAAATACTACATTTCCACTCTATGTATATTAATAACTTATGCATTACAATTCAACACAGTTTTCATTAAACAAATATTAAGTAATTAATAATATTGTTGCCATAAAATAATATTGCAATTTTTATTATTTAAATATTAAATTTGTTAGTCATTCCTTGGATTTATAAACCAAATGAAATCTGCGAGGCATGCTTTCAATGCATTTAATAACAATCTCGGCTAAACTATAACCTGATTTTGGTTAGAAGAACCGTAGAGAAAAATCAAAGATATTTCCTTGCGGCCAACATTGATGGCATTTTACTATATTACTAATAGATATTGATAAAATCAATCAAACGTGACAGCTGCAGATATCATGCATTAATCTATGAGTATATTAAAATTGTTGTAACTTTATTACCTAGCTGCTAATGTTCTTCCTTCCTATCAAAATCATACTATATGTTCGTTGTGGCGGCAATGCCGTATTATTATTTCTACTTTTTTTATTTGATTAGTGTTGTTTTCCTTAAAAAAAATCATTTCAAGAGATCCCATACATGTTCTCTTAGGTTCAAATCCGGAGACTTTCCTGGGCCACTTGCATTTAAATATTATAATTATTATTATTATTATTATTAGCACCGCGTCTTACTACCCATTCGGGTTATACGCACTCACGCTAATGTGTAATGGTAGGGTGATTGTGAGATGAAATGAAGGTCCTACAGTTTAATGTGGAATCCGAACCACGGTGGAGGCCTGGCATTCCCCACATTCATAAGATGTCTTGTCAGAGGTGAAGGAAGGGTTTGGCAATCAGATAAATCTGTGCCGGGACCGAGGATTGAACCCCGGCCGCCAGCATAGAAGTCTGACACCTTACCCCTAGACCACCAGGCCACCCAAATATTATAATTGAAATACTATTTTAAAGCAGGGTAGTAAGACGCGGTGCTAATAATAATAATAATATTTTAAAGCAATCGTATTTTTAACTAACTGATATCTAAGAATCAAATAGCCGAAGCTATTATTTATACTTTTTAGTGAAGAATTCTTCATCTAGATATCATATTCTTAAAATTGAAAAATGATATCTGGACATTGGAATCGAACCCGGGACCTTTGACTTAGTACTAAGCCAAAGGTCCCCGGTTCGATTCCCATGTCCAGGTGTCATTTTTCAATTTTCAGAATACCTAATATAAGTTTGAGTACAAATTGTTGAATTATAATGCATGTATTATAATTTTTTTGGGTGGGTATATGCTTATATACTAAATACGCTAATGAGTTAGAGATAAGGAAGATTTAATTTAGAGGAAGTGCACCTGCGTTTGCGTGGTGAAAAAGAGAGAGAGAAAGAGAGAGGGTGGGAAACAATTTAAGAAAAAAAAACCTCAGTACACCCGACCAGGATTGAAGCACAATCTTTCCGTCATCGGCAGTCTAGTCTACTGCGAGATTAGCTTCTTAGGTCACGTTTCCACTAAAGCAGGTAATCTATTATTAAAATATATAATAAATTGGGGAAAATATAGTACTTTCTCCATTTTCTGAGGAGTGGGTTAGTAAATTTGCCAGAGACGGTATATAATATGTATTATCTTAAGTAATAAATTATAAGCAATATCTGGGTGACCAGGCGGTCTAGGTATAAGGTGTCGGACTTCTGTACTGGAGGTCCGGGGTTCAATGCTCAGTCCCGACACATATTTATCTGATTACCAAACCCTTCCTTCACCTCTGACAAGGCATGTATTAATCATAACTTGTGAATGTGTGAAGTTCCAGGCCACCACCATGGTTCGGATTCCACCTTAAACTGTATGTCCTACATTTCATCTCCCAATCACCCTACCATTACACATTAGCGGAAGTGCGTACATCTCTAACGGGTAGTAAGACGCGGTGATAACAATAATAATAATAATAATATAAGCAATATCATAAATAAATCAAAATGTAATCATTTGTTTAAGATATTTTAGCTTTGATTTTGTTTCTGAGAATATTTGATTAGACTCCGCGCACCCTTGTATGTTATAATATTCGGTCAGATGAACTGAGACAAAGCATGTCTTGCAATAATATCACTTCCATCCCGCACTCTATCAACCTTAGCAAGTTGGTTATCTCTCCATCTGTTTGTTTATTTTATTCAGACAAATTCAATTAAGCTGAACCTCTTCTATGTTCCACAGAGTAAGGGCTGCTTACTAAAGCTCTAGGGCATTATCAGTTCTATTTTAAGGTTTGCTTAAATTAATTTAACGTCAAAGTAAAAACCATACAAGTACTGAAATTAAGATCACTTTTAAATGTATGCCAAGTAGTGGCAAAGCAAATCTGAAGCAAAAGACGATAAGTTTGTTTTTTAGAAAATTTGGCTCTCACTTTCCAGGTAAGCTAATGAATCCGTGTTAGTAGTAACGGGTAGTAAGACGAGTTTCTAGGTAAAATAAAGAGTTCATGTTAGTAGTAATGGGTAGTAAGACGAGGTGCTAGGTAAAATAAAGAGTTCATGTTAGTTGTAATGGGTAGTAAGACCCTAAATTAGGTAACCTGTTGAATCTATATTGGTCTCTTTCGTAGTAGTGCTAGAGGAGGCTCCAAGCATGCAAACCAGCCTCAACCCTATTGTACCAAGCCAGTCTCAATTTGAGTGTATGTGCATATAGACGAGATGTGAACACCGGACACTCATTGCTATTCTCCTGGGGTCATTGTGGTCGTGCGAGATAATTAATACCACAATGGTGTTACCAAACCAGAATTAATTAGTGAATACTAGCTGAATTTTCAATGCTGTTGTTTTAATATAGCCATCTTCTAGTTAATAGTTCGCTCTACAGACTTCTATGCTGGCGGCCGGGGTTCAATCCTCGGTACCGGCAAAGATTTATCTGATTGCCAAACCCTTCCTTCACCTCTGGCAAGACATCTTGTGAATGTGGGGAATGCCAGCCCACCACCGTGGTTCGGATTCCACGTTAAACTGTAGGTCCTTCATTTCATCTCACAATCACCCTACCATTACACATTAGCGTAAGTGCGTATAACCCGAACGGGTAGTAAGACGCGGTGCTAATAATAATAATAATAATAGTTCGCTCTACTTCAATCTGATCCTTTTGTTAAATTGTTTTATTCAGCCAATATGTTATTAAAAGCAAGTTAAATATGTTTTATATAAGTTGAATTTATTTCTGTTAGTTATTTATTTTATTCTAGGTTTTTGAAATAAAAATTAACTAAAAATTAATTTTAAAATGTTGTTTAGAAAAGGCTAAGAAACTGAAATATATTCAAGCAACTTTACATGTTTTAGTTATTTCAATTTTATAGCATTATAAACCAATCATATTCCGTTCCATTATTTCATACTTAAGTGACTTTAATCGGTGTTTGAAGGGGAGTCTCTCAGATATAGAGATTGGGCTAGGTTTTTATGATATCTTGTACACAATAGAACCATAAAACTTAATTTTTATTACTTCAGTTCATGTTGTGCTGATTAGTAAATAATTTTAATGTCTGGTTGAGATGATTTTATGTTAAAATTATTATTTAGCTACCGTATTATTATATAAACTTATATTAGTATTACTAATAGTATAGTATTTAACACAAAGACGGTAAAGTTAATTCTATGCTGTTTGAACTATAGTGTACAAATAGCACAACATTTTTGGCAAAATGTTTATAATATTTCTCCACTGAAAACACTCTTTGATCTATATATTTATTCGAATTTAAGACTTAGATATATTGAACAAAAATATATAGAAAGAATTGATTAATAAATTGGTTAAGTTAATTGATGGAATAAATTGAAATTGCAGATCAAAATGTTTAATTAAGTTTAACTTATGGCATTACGTATAACCCGAACGGGTAGTAAGACGCAGTGCTAATAATAATAATAATAATAACTTATGGCATAAACATATTTCAATTAATTACATCAATTAACTTAACCAATTTATTAATAAATTCTTTCTAAATAATTTTGTTCAATATATCTAAGTCTTAAATTCTAATTCAAATCCACTCCTTACTTTCAACTTGTTTAGAATGTTTTCTAAAATGCTATATATTTATATTTAAATGTGAAGCGTCGTCTCTTACTTTATACCTCGAAAATAAATGGAAACTTTTGAGAACAAAGTATTGAGGAGATATTTGGTTTTTATGCATCCCCAAACCTAATGAAGATAATCAATCTTCGCTGGCTGAGGTCATGAGACACGCATGGAGAGAATGTCACGCATGTGTACAACAGCTTAGTAGGCAAACCTGAACAGGTGTTGCAGTAAAGGGTTCTAGAGGACACTAACCTTCGAGTTCCTTAAGTTCAGAGAGCTTTACCTTTCCGTTTAGTATTTTCCCCTTTATTTAATAGCTAATGGACCTTATAAAACAATGACCTTGACCCCAAACCCCCTTATATTCAAACCCCCTTAATCTAAACTATTTAAAACTTTTTCTTTAAAATTATATTTTTCTAGCTAGTTTCGGCTAAGCTATTAAAATAAGAAGAAGAAATGGCTGGTCTAGGAATATGTCAATGACAACGGTAATGAGTGAGGAAAAATTGTGTGTGAATAATAGCTTGATTATATATTAATTTATTTATTTAGCGCCACGTTTCACTACCCGTTTGGGTTTACACGCTTAAGTACTAATTGCGCAAGAGGATTAGGAATCGTGAAGGTGGAATTTATAGGAAGTGCAGCTTTCTACTGTAATCCCTAAGCTCCAAACTAGAGTGATTCAATACATAAATATAAACAAAATCTACAGTTAAATAAAAATAAAATAGAATATAGAGGAGCGCGTAGAGTGAATATCCTAAAATTGTGAGTTAAAAATGCTGGACATTTAGCATGCCCCCAGCGCACGCAACTCACTCTAGTGAGTAGCGGGAAACTACGGTCCACCTTCACAGGTTGCCTAACATATTAATATATAAAAAGGTTGAAGGCTAATCCCTCACACCTTTTCTAGATATAGGGATAATATGGCGTAATTATGTAATAGAATAAATTCAAGTCTTAGAATCTTTTAGATTTAATTTATGCCAAACTCTATTAAATAATAAGCATATTATTTGAAGAGCATTTAATAGTTCAGTTATATATATATATATATA